>JABCKT010006613.1:0-35989 GCA_018858115.1 Tephrocybe rancida
GTACCTCATATTCTCTCCTCTTGGGTGGGGGAGAGGCCCTGAAGTAAGAAAGATAGCAGGATTTGCCAACAATTGACGGACGATCACGAAGATAAGATGAAGCGGGAACCGAAATTCAAGCGTCTGATCGATGGCTTGACCCCGGTCAATCTGCCTACGTTAGTTCAGTGTGAAGAACCAGCCTTCACCATTTACTGTGCCTGCGTATGACCCGCTGGCAACTGTGGCAATCGCCCGCGTTGCACATGTCTTGTCACCAGTTAGCCACTTTCCCCAATAAACTTTAAATATAAAAGGAAATTTCTATTTTTAGTGGCTATTGCAAGTTCCCAAGTTCAAGTTCGCGCTGGGTAAGTATGTACTGTACTCAATGGAGGTTATTTGGGGACCCCACTAAGCTGTTCGGTATGCAGACATGTGTTTGATTATAATTGTATATAATACAATAGTATATACTTGGTATATACATCCCGAAAATGCTCGATGCAGTATTACGGGGTGCCGCCAACGCGCCGCCCAAGTCCCGGTCTCGCCCCAGTCTCCATGCGAGAGCCCACCATGTGACCCTCCATGACACGTCTGCAAGAGGGAGAAGTTAGGCATCAGCCTGGCCAAGGGCTACGTCAAGACTCCAGGTCGAAGATGTGGAGGGTGGACAAGGCAATGAACAATGTTGGCGGTTGGGCGCTGAGTGGCGAGCATAGGTAGTGGTTTCTGTGTTGAGTTTTTGAAGTGCTGGGTGAATCGCTGTTCGTATACTCGCATGGGTTGCGGGAATGACGGTACAAACATATTGTGAATGGAGAGGAATTGAGGGGGGGAGGGCATGAGTGATGTACCTGGTTGTTGCATATACCTCTGGCTAGACTGGGCAGGTAGAGAGGAAAGAGTATTGGCGAGGCAGGATAAGACACCAGGGGGTCGACAATAGTGGAGGGGAGGAAGACATCGACGGCCGATGCACCATCATTCAACAAGCAATGCCATCGTGCCGACATCAAACTAAAGATAGAAATTTCCTTCTATATTTAAAGTTTACTGGGGAATGTCAAAAGTGCTCGTCGCCCGTGCGAACGGAGACGAAGGAGCTGCCTGTGACGAAAGGCTGGCAAGGTATAATTCACCAAGATCTCGGCTATGTGATCCAGCAATTCTTGCACGATGAGGGAGGGCCGCCGGGGAGGAAAAAGGCGATAGAGGCAGCGGCCGTGTCGTTCTCATAGTTCTGTCTGGTGATGCTATGCAAAGACACTAGGGAACTTTGTGCATTTAGTAGCATCGATCAAAAGGGGGTGGATGAGCACCTCCGGATTGAAGAAGAGCTTTTGGGTTTGGAAAAGTGAAGAGAAGGCTTGGTCTGTGACAGAGGTATTGAGCACGACAAGGCATTCGAGGCTAGGGATGGTTTCTAGACTGTTTCTAGAACGGCATCGATGGTATCGATAGTGACGAAATCGTTGTGAGAAAGAGTCTGGAGATCATGTAGGCTGTGCAAAAGAGGAAGAGTCTGCGCAGTCACAAGTGAACAATTCGAACGGTCAACATTCCTGTGAAGTTCGAGACGATCGAGGTCCTGAGAGGAGGGGTAGGGCAGTGTCGGGATATGGGTTATAGCCCTTTAGGATGACAGGATGGCTTCGGCCTTCCCATGCAATCACTCAAGTTGTTCGAGGTGTGTAAGGCAGTGTGGTGGTAGTTTCGGCACCCTCATACGGGTTGTATGTGATTTACCTGTGTTTGACGGCATTTTTTACACAGGCGAAAATTCAGAACTGGACTCTGTCGTTATGATGTAGAGTACAGGGTAGGATCGTCAGCAATAGGTTGCGTTGTGTCAAACTCTGAGGATAAAGGCTCTCGGCAGAGTCAATGAGCTAAACTGGTCTACGCACAAACGCAAAATTTGAGTCTATGCCTTCCAGAAGCACCTGCATCTGAACCATCTGAGCCACCCCCACACACACATACATGCCTCCCCAATGACACTCATCCCCCTCATCTTCACATAAAGTGAATCATCCCCACCACAACCACAAACAGCGCCAGCACTGCGAGCACAATCATCAGCATGAGGCACGTCGTGCTGCCGCTCTTGCCTCTGTGATCCCTCAGCCTCACGCGCTCCTTCTTCATCACATCAAAGTTACCCGTCGGGCAGCTTCTCCTGTAGCTCATCCGCCACCACCTGGTCGCGCCCTAGCATCTCGGAGAAATGCTGTGCGTTTCGCCGGAGTTGGGTGGCCATGTTTGCTAGCGGTGTGGTGAGCTCGTTTTGCAGTGCGTTGGAGGTGGGGAGGAAGCCGGTCGTCGCGGCTGCAGTGGAAGTGGATTGGGAAGGGGGTAAAAGATTGGTTATGTTCGTGCTTGGGACGGCGGAAAGGAGTGACATGGGCGTGGGAAAGACGAAGCTCGTGGAGGTGGGGTATGCGGATGTGTCCGCCAGGAGCAGGAGGTCGTCTGTCGGCACCGCAGACCCTTCACCGTCAACGGTCGGTAGGGATGAGCTCGGAGCGAGATCGAGCGTCAGAGAGTGGGGTGGGGTGGGGCGGGGGAGTGTTGGGAGGATTCGCATGCGGAGTGGCGGCTAGGGCTACGTAGAAAATGAAGTATGTCAATTTAGGAACGACAGATACATCATGTGAGTACTATTGAGCCCCAGTGCGAAAGAGGAAGGATCTGCATGGTAAAGAGTGAACAGTTCGAAGGGTTGACAGTCCTGCGAAGTTCGAGATGATCAAGGTGTGGCGGTGTTTTCAGCACCACTATACAGGTTGTATGCAATTTACCTGTGTTTGACACTTCTGGGAGGTCTAGTGTTTCTTGGGAAACTTGGGAAACATGAACGAGATCGAGGTGTTCAGATATCTAACTTGTGTTTCCAAAGAAAAACCCATGGAGATATTTTTGTTCGATTTTCTTGGGAAACATGTGTTGATAGTCGAAAGACGTGTGTCTCTTTCATGTATCTTACAGCCGTTTTCAAAATGATACGGAATCGCGATTGCCAGTTTTCGACAACTTTGGCTTTGCTTGGTATTGGCCCCTCTGAGCCGAAGTCCGGCAAATCGGATTTCTCCGGACACATGACTTTCGGCAGTCCCCGCATGCGTACAAAATCATTGTTGAAAAAACTCTTATACCTTGTATGCCCTTATCTCTGGTCATTCTGAACAAGCAATTTAGACATAAACCATATATAATAAGCTCTCTAATTTTTTCAGAATAAAACGAAAGGATACACAACATATGAAGGGCAAAATAGTAAGAACGCGCGTGATACTCCGAGATGCCCGAGTCATGTGCCCGACAATCACTGAACCGATATTGTGAACTTGCCGCACCGCCGCCGAGCAGGCTCTAGCCAAGCAAAGCCAAAGTCATCGGATTTTTTGAAAACACAAAAGAAACACCAAAGTCTTCCCGAAGTGTGACGGCATTTTTTTTACACTGACGAAAATTCCGAACTAGAATCTGCCGTTGTGTAGAGTAAGGGTAAGATCGTTAACAATAAGTTGTGTTATGTCAAACTCTGAGAATGAACGCTCTCGGCAGAGTCAATGAGCTTAACTGGTCTACGCACAAACGCAAAATCTGAGTCTACGCCTCCCAGAAGCACCTGCATCCGAACCATCTGAGCCGTTCCCCAAAAAACACACACAGACACGCCTCCCCAATGACGCTCATCTCCTCATCTTCGCGTAAAGCGAATCATCTCCACCATAATCATCTCCACCATAACCACAAACAGCGCCAGCACCGCGAGCACAACCATCAGCACAAGATTGCTCCTGTCGTCATCTCTGGGCTCGACAGATGATTGAAAGAAGGGAATCAAGACGCAGTCAATACAGAAAAGTTGGTTGCATGGATTTTGGTCACATGGCTGTCGCGGCAACACTCGGCCAACCTGGTGAACCCCTTCTGTCCTTCTGTACCTGATGACTTTATCCTGGTTGTACCGTTGTTTTTTTCTTCCCCCATCTATATCTATCTTCAAGCCAACCTTTCTTCGAAATGTGCGGTTTCTTGTATATGGACCAGGGCTAGTTCAGCCATGACGATTCCTCGAATACTTTCTTCCAAAGCTTACTCGTGGGCCGTCGATGGACCGATGCAATGGTTAATAAAAGGATTCAAAGTCGCCTTCTGTATCACCGGAAGGCACTCCAGAAACTACTCAGGCGTACAGGCCAAGGCTCGCGATGCCACCTCCGACGCCGGAGTGCATGGGCACCGTGTCGGCACTCCTCTATTGCCCTCGGCGAGTAGCAGTAAGTATAGTCTCCAGCGCGCGACAAGTTCACGATGCTAATACTCCATTAGCACAGTCCCGCCGTCATTCTGAAGGCATGAACGAGGGGGGTGAGTGGACACCTGACACAGAGGTCCAGCGCCTGTTGCGCTCGCACGACAACACGCCCGGCATCACAGTGCCCACGGGACAGTACTCTCAGAGCAACACAACCCTGTCGTTGATCCTGGCCGTCCTCAGTAACAAACAGCATTACCAACGCCTTCTGGATGGCGCAAGCCCGGACGAGGCTCAGATCTTGTTTGAGCTCTGTCAAACAGTAAGTTGACAAGTCGAACACTCCAACGACTGAACTGACATGTTCCTCACCAGCTCCTGGATTCTTATGAAATCACTTGCGAACATCGTGGACAGATTATTGCTCTGATGCAGCGTCTTTCAGGTAAAACAGAGACCTTTCCATCGTACTTCTTCATTCGTGGTCCCATATCCCTTGTGCACGAACAACCGATCAACTCCGGTGGATTTGGGGATATTTATAAAGCGACTTTACACCACGAGACGTTGTGCTTGAAGGTTCTCAGGGAGAGGGCTGAACCGAAATCGTTTAAAGTCAGTAATTTTTCTGCTGGACTTTGCTCGACTAAAAAGATCCTTTCACAGACATTTGCCAAAGAATACATTCTCTGGAGCCAATTCTCTCATCCAAATCTTCTGCCTTTCTACGGATTGCATGAATTCCGCTCGGGTCAGGTTTCTCTTGTCTCTCCATGGGCCGAAAATGGGACCTTGCAGGACTTCTTGAGTAGTGAGATGGACTCAAACACCACTATAGATCGAATCCTTCTTGTAAGTTGGATCTACCTTTATCGTTGCCCTTCAACTCCTGATGATTGTGTTGCAAAGTGTTTGGATGTAGCCGTGGGTGTCGAACACTTGCACAAGCTTGGTGTTGTCCACGGGGATATCAAATCGGTAAGTCTTTCATAACATTTCTACGGGCTCCGAATGTTTGCCTCACATCCCAATCCAGACAAACGTCCTTGTCGATCGCGTAGGCAGACTGTATCTGGCGGATTTTGGCCTTTCCAGTGTTCATGATCCTCAAATTTTACACTGGACATCGCAATCATTGGTAGCCTCCAAAGGCGGGACAGTAAGGTGGCAGGCTCCTGAGCTCTACCAGGACATGTCCGACCCTGGAGCCGAGGAATTCATCGTTCACAACACCAAAATGAGCGATGTCTTTGCCTTGGGGTGCGTCTTTTATGAAGTAAGCCAACTCAGTTGACTGTTCTATGCACGCAGTATGAATAACTGCCCCAGATTTTTACTGGCAAGGTCCCGTTTCATGCAGCGCACCGCTTCAGCACAGTGATGTTGAAGGTCATGAAAGGACAAGTTCCCTCGCGGCCCTCGGCTCAAGATCCGGCATGGCTCACTTATGGGCTGAACGAAAGGGGCTGGAATATGATGGAGGCATGTTGGGCATTTGACCCAATGGCGCGTCCAGCAATGGCGGCTATTGTGTTTGGTCTCAAATTGGAGAGACCTGCCACGTTCAAAGACCCCCGATCCTCTCCACAGTGGCCGCCAGGGTCTGCCGTACGGTTCCGGAACTCACAGAATGTGGGACGTGCAGGTCCTGCCCATACTTTGGAAGATCTCAAGGCAATCTTGTCGAGGGTGACAGGGCTCGAAATTTAGTTCTCTGGTTGCTTTGTTTGATGTGAGCCAATGTATATCCAACTATCTATCTACTGTAACAGATGTGTCGACTTCATAAAGTATCCTATGTATCCTATCCTACGTATCCTATTCATTTCAATTCTTTGAAAGGCTTGACTCGTAGGGAACACAGCAGTACATTTCACGCACGTTTTAAAATTTTTGAATAACCACGCCGACTTACCTGTTACTAACAGTGACAAGTAGAAACGCACACCAAGGCCCATTCCCAATGGGGCTGTCTGTGCTCGTCGTCCCTAGCAAATGAGTCTGAGTGAGGACACGTCCATGAAGAAGCCTCATGTGGATCAGGACAGATATCTTGTCTTGTTTTTTGAGGTTTTCCGGTAAGACTACTGCATGGAGTGTCGCCTGCTGTTCCAAACTGTTCTTGGTCTGATGTGGCGATTATTCCTTGGATGACGATGAAGATGAATCGGATGAAGAGTACGCTGAAGTTCCTCCTGTACGCCGCATCGGCTTGATGAACGCCATATCCATTGGCTGCGTTTCATGCACTTGAAAAGCGCGCATAAAGCAACCACTGTAGGCTCAGGTGCTGGCGGACGTCCTTGGTCCTTCATCCCGGCCAAGAAACCTCCAAGATCCCAAACACGCCTAACACCACTAGCTTCTCCATCGGTATCTTCACTGACCGCTGTTGTTACTATGTTCCCAGGTTACAAGGTCTCGACGAAAGCGTATTTACACTCCAATCCGTACGGGCCTTTATAGCTCAGTGTGAAGAACTAGCCTTCGTCGTTTACTGTCCCTTCGTATGACCCGCCAGTGACTATGGCAATCGTCCGCGTTGCACATGCCTCGTCGCCCGTGCGAACGGAGACGAAAAAGCTGCGTGTGACGAAAAACTTGCGATGTAGGATTCACTAAGATCTCGACTATGTGATCCAGCAATGCCTGCACAATCAGGGAGGGAGTGAAAAAGAAGATAGAGGCGACGTCCGTGTCGATCCTATAGTTCCGTCTGGTGATACTATGCAAAGACGTTAGGGAACTTTGTGCGTTTAGTAGCATCGATCAAAAGGGGGTGGATGAGCGCCTCCGGATTGAAGAAGAGCTTTTGGGTTTGGAGAAGTGAAGAGGGGGCTTGGTCTGTGACGGAGGTATTGAGCACGACGAGGCGATTGAGGCTAGGGATGGTTTCTAGGCTGTTTCTAGAACGGCATGGATGGTATCGATGGTGACGAAATCGTAGTGAGAGTCTCCGGAGATCATGCAGACTGTGCAAAAGAGGAAGGATCTGCGCGGTCAAGAGTGAACAATGCGAAAGGTCGACATTCCTCCTGCGAAGTTCGAGATGATCGAGGACCTGAGCGAGGAGGGGTAGGGCAGTGTCGGGATAGGGATTATAGCCCTTGAGGCCTTGCGGTTTGACAGGATGGCTTCGGCCTTCCCAGGCAATCACACAAGCTGTTCGAGGTGTGCAAGGCGGTGTGGTGGTGGTAGTTCCGGCACCCTTATACGGGTTGTATGCGATTTATCTGTGTTTGACGGCATTTTTTACACTGGCGAAAATTCAGAACTGGACTCTGTCCTTACGATGTAGAGTACAGGGTAGGATCGTCAGCAATAGGTTGCGTTATGTCAAACTCTGAGGATAAAGGTTCTCGGCAGAGTCAATGAGCTAAACTGGTCTACGCACAAACGCAAAATCTGAGTCTACGCCTTCCAGAAGCACCTGCATACGAATCGTCTGAGCCGCCCCCAAGAATACACACATACATGCCTCCCCAATGACGCTCATCCCCCTCATTTTCGCGTAAAGCGAATCATCCCCACCATAACCACAAACAGCGCCAGCACCGCAAGCACAATCATCAGCACAAGGCACGTCGTGCTCCCGCTCTTACCCCTGTGGTCCCTCAGCCTCACGCGCTCCTTCTTCATCACATCAAAGTTACCCGTCAGCTTCTCCTGCAGCTCATCGGTCACCGCCTGGTCGCGCCCGAGCGTCTCGGAGAAATGCTGCGCGTTTCGCCGGAGTTGGGCGGCCATGTTTGCTAGCTGTGTGGTGAGCTCGTTTTGCAGTGCGTTGGAGGCGGGGAGGAAGCCGGTCGTCGCGGCTGCAGTGGAAGTGGATTGGAAAGGGGGTAAAAGATTGGTTGTGCTCGTGCTCGGGATGGCGGAGAGGGGTGGTATGGGCGTGGGGAAGATGAAGCTCGTGGAGGTGGGGTACGCGGACGTGTCGGCGGGGAGCAGAAGGTCGTCCGTCGGCACCGCTGGCCCTTCGCCGTCAACGGTCGGCAGGGATGAACTCGGCGCGAGATCGAGCGTCAAAGAGCGGGGTGGGGCTGGCCGAGGGAGGGTTGGGAGGATTTGCATGCGGAGTGGCGACTGGGGCTGCGTAGAAAATGAAGTATGTCAATTTGGGAACGACCGATACATCATGTGAGTTGAGCCGCACCTTCTCAATGTCCTTCAAAGAGGCTTCAATTTCGTCCAGCTGTATTCGAATATCCTCGAGTTGCTGCGCTCGCTTCCTGTCGTTGTATTGTCAGTTCTATCCCCAGGTCATGCAAAAAGGAACATATACGTACGATGACGCCTTTCCATCCCCCTCCACGTTCCTCAAGAGTTTACGCGCAAATTTCACTTTCTTCAGGCCGTCAGAGGGAGGGAAGAGAACAAGGGAAGGTAAATGTGTACCTGGAGTGTGCCTTGGGCTTTTATCCAGCTTTCGGGCGAGGTGACGGGTGAAGGTTTATTCAAGCGGCGCACGAGGCGTATTAGGTTGATTTCGTCGTGTAGAGGGTCGGTAGAAGCCATGGTCGTAAGTGGTCGTGGTCGTGGTCGATGATGACGGAACACGAAGTTGATGGCCATTGGCAGGAGCCGATCTAATCTTATCGTGCTACCGTCATGATCATGTCACCCGCCACCCTGGGGCAGACATCGCCTCAAGGCTCGATGTGCAGCCCACTATCGTTACCTTACTCACTTCCCCATGCCACCCTCCCCTACTATTGGATATCGCATCAAAATATGATGCATGATGTCTTGAACAAGATCTTTCCAAAGATACCTTCCGAGTTTACACGGGCACCACTCTTCATGTGTGTAAGTGATTGGACCAGGTGGTAAGCCGCACTGAATGACGAGTCGACAACACAAAACTACCTCTCTTCTGTATTGGCTCAGATTTCCTTAGGTATACATCAGTTGATCGAAGGCTGGTTTTAGCTGCCTCTAAAACCACCCAACATCTCGTGAGATTCAGTCGAAATACGGGGGACTGTAGTGCGTACCTGTAGTGTGCTTTAGGCTTTAATCAGCTTTCGTAGTCGTGGCTGTAGTCGATGAGAACGATGAAAATGAGAATACGAAGTTGTTGCTGCGAGCAGCCATTGCCTCAAGGCTCAATGTTGCAGCAGCCCACTGTCGTTACCTCACTGACTTCACATGACACACTCTTTTACTATTGGATATAGAATCGAACACGAAATCCGGACGGACTGTTTCCAAAAATTTCGCTGAGTTTAGGCCACTCCTCGCGCGCGTAAAGTATCAGAAAAGAATTTCCGGTGATTCCCGACGAGGATAATGGTGAAGTTGTGCGTTATGCAGTGTGAGAAGCGTGCTTGAAATTCTACCGGAGAATGTATCCAATGAAAGTCCCTGTCGTCCCGTTTCAAGTCGCAAAAGAGTCTAGAAAGAAGGAGGATGTAAAAGTACAGTGCTCTCCACTGCCAGCGCCCATACATATTTACAGATCCGGCCGCCAGTTCAACGTTCAACATATGATGTGATGGAACTGTAATTGACCAGAGCGCAGCGCCTCTTAATGAAGAATTTCCAGAGTTATCACGCTGAGCTGCGCTGACAAGAAAGAGCCTCCACTAATGCAAACAAGGGATGACTAGAGTATTAAGTAGCCCAGCCTGTGCTAACGGTGGCTAAAGGAAGTATGTCGAAGTGCGGTTACGAGGATCTTCAAGTGTGTTGGGTCTGCCAATTGAAGCAGAGGACGACAACGTTCAACACCTTGAAACGAGGCGGCGGCCACTCCACGATTACATGGGAGAGGCCAAAACATGTCCTGGTAGTTTACCCTGATACCTGGAGGCGGAAAGGCGAATGAGCACACAAGGAAGAAGAGAAAAGTCCAAGAGTTTTCCGAGTCTGTTCGAACTTCGTGACGTAGATCATGATCTAATCTTATCGACTACAGTTAGGCGCCAACAATCCACTTTTGACACTGACAAGTCAACTGACAAGATTCCCATGGTCCAGAAATAATTAATAATCAGTTACCACTGAATACTGCTCTACGCGCGCCCTCCTGCCTCGTGCCCAAGGCACCTTTTCAAGGTTTCTCAATCCAGGGTTGGCACTGGGCTGTCTCTTAGAGGAACAAAACACATGTCCTCGGCAAGTCATCACACAGCCTTGAACCCGAAGCGCCTACAGTTGAAACGGCTGTGTTCAGGTCAACCTCAAACCACAAGTATAAGCACAACAGTCAAGCTATAGCGTCTATCAGTCCTGCACAATATTGTCCACGGCGCCCCCATGTTCAAGCGTGCCCTCAACTTCACCAAACGGCACTCTGGAATTTTCCCCGACCAATTGCACAAGTCACAAGCCAAGGCTTTCCCCTCTAACGTACACGCTGAGGTTCTCGATACGCCCTCCAGCATAGAAACCAAAGCCGATACCCCCTCCAACAAAGAACAAGAAACCGAAACCAAGGTTTTCGATACCCCCTCCAACACAGATACCAAGGTTTTCGATGCCACCTCCAACAAGGTTCTTGCCCCCACCAAGGCTCAGGCCAGGGTTCTCGATGCCACCTCCAACGACCCCAGAACACCGTCCGACTTCCTGATCATGATGCACGAGATTGCAGAAATGACTTACGATCCGTGCGTACATACATAGATACACTAAATCGTTGCTGCAACTGATGATGGATATCAGGATTGACTTTAACGAGATAGTGGGTGTGCTGGATAGTCGCCTGAAAGACGAGCCTATCAGCCGTTGGCATGTTTCGAAGGTCAGCCAGTTTCCCGCAGACTCGCTTGTTCCGCACTCGGTCTTGCTCATTCGGTGTCACACAGAGCCTTGCGGTCATCGAATACGTCCTTGATCATGGTTCAGAAACTTTCATCACCTATTACCGCAACAATATCAACACCATTAAGGCACTCAAGCGCTTCCAGTATTTCGACAGCTACGGAGATGATGTTGGCTCAACTGTCCGGCAAAAGGCCGCGGCCATTGTTGCACTCATTCTGGACGAGCCCCGCTTGCACCACCGACGCCTTTTTGGCTCTCCTTCAGTGCCTGTGGCAGGAAGTGACAATCCCGGCGAACCTTCTTCATTGCCTATTTGGAGCGATGAGAAGTACGATCGCCGACGCATGGCGATTTATGGTATCGACGAGCTTCTCACAGTATCCCAAACGGAATCTGACCCATTGGCGTCTATATATCCACATCCCCCTCTACCAGCGACAGGCTACGGGGTGGATCGGCGGTTGGAGCAAAGGAACCCAGTTGAGATCCTGCAGGACAGTTGGAGACGTCACTCGGAAGGCCAGCCCAAGGACCATGCTGCCAGCTCAGATACACTCCAGGTCCCTTCTCCTATGGTCACGGTCTCTGACTACCGTTGGCTGAAAAAGCACAAGGTGCACGGTCTGGATAAGGAGGTGGAGTTCAAACCGGCAGACTCGAAAGACAACAAGCTCGTACCGGATGTAGGTCAGTCGTCAATGTCGAAGGACGTGGAAAAACACACGCAATACGCAATCAACCTTCGGAGCCTTGAAGGCGTAATCCACGATCTCAAGAAGAGCTCGGAGGAACGACGCAATAAGAACCCTCCTCCTCGAGACAGGACACAAGACGTGATGGCGCCGAGTGACGTGCCCGAGGAGGGTCAGTCTGCACGTGAGATGGAAGAGCAGGTGGAGGAGGAAACGGACAGGCAGTCTACGGTCGTGATAAGCGAGGACGATGAAGCAAAGCCAACGACGAGCTCTGTTTCCTCCCTCGGGGCCACCTCTGTAACAGAGCGCACTTCATCCATCCGTTCCGTGCAGGCGGAGCAAGAGACGAATTCTTTGAACTCACTTGTCACCACACTCTCCATGACAGGGCACACACCGCGCATCCCGTATGCGCAGGCAGAGCCAGACTTCCAGGACACATATGTAGATCAATCAACGAGCTCGTCGTCCTCCCCCGACACCACTTCCACCATAGCAGGGCCCACATCACTCATTCCGCATGCAGAAGTGGTGCACGACGTGATCATCGACCCTTCAGAAATCTCCCCGCAAGAACAGCAGCTCAACGACGAGAAACCACCTCAAACTCGGGGCTCCAAAGCTGTGTCCCTGCTCGGAACGATTCTCAAAGAACACCGCCACTACCAACGTCTTCTGAAATGTAGCAGTTCTGATGCTCAAACCTTGCTCGAACTTTGTCAAACGGTAAGCGATCAACCGAGTACTCTCTTCAAAAGTCATTGTTAAGATGCGCTTCTCAAGGTCCTCGACTCTCACGAGGTTACCGGTGATGATCGCAAGCAGATTGTTACCGCAATGCAACGACTCGCAGCGAAGCCCAAGAGCTTTCCCTCGTATTTCTTCATCAACGGTCCCATATCTCTTGTTAACGAATATGCGGTCAGCTCCGGTAGTTTCGGGGACATCTACAAAGCAAGTTTGCACAGTGACATGCTATGCTTGAAGGTCCTCAGGGCCAACCAGTCCCTTCTGCAAAAGTTAGCAAAAGTATGCTGCTTCTTCTCCAGTTGTTCAGAACTCGCTTGACTGAAATTTATCTCCCATTAATGAAGTCATTCGCAAAAGAGGCGATACTATGGAGCCAACTATCTCATCCGAACGTTCTTCCTTTCTACGGATTGCATGTCTTTCGCGCTCAGCTTTCTTTTGTTTCCCCGTGGGCCGAGAACGGAGGCATAATGGACTTCCTCAACCAGGAGACCACTACGACGAACCGAGTTCTCCTCGTAAGCTAGATATAAAGGCTAGCTGTTGGTGAGCTCTAATGATAATTTCACAGTGCTTGGACACCGCCATGGGCGTGGAATACCTGCATGGACGAGGGGTCGTCCACGGGGACATCAAATCGGTAGTTACTGTGGTGCCACTGTACGCATTCACATTTGACTGACTTCGATCCTAGGCAAACGTTCTCGTCGATCGCGCGGGCAGAGCGTATTTGTCAGATTTCGGTCTCTCCAATGTCGACGACCCTCAAATTGTACACTGGACTTCACAATCATCGGTAGCATCCAAGGGCGGGTCAGCGAGGTGGCAGGCCCCAGAACTGCACCGCGCAGAGGCCGACTCTGAGAATGAAGACGAAGTGGAGGAACCCATCATCCACAACACTGAGATGAGCGACGTCTTTGCATGGGGATGCCTCTGCTATGAAGTGAGGCTATTCATTCCCTGTCTGGCGTCTCCAAAAGACCTGACCGACATCCTCAGATTCTCACTGGCCGGCTCCCGTTCTACGCGATACGCCTCCCAACGACTGTGGTGCTCAGAATTGTGGCGGGGCACATCCCCTCACGCCCCCCAGCTCGGGACCCTGCATGGCTCAAATACGGACTGACGGAGTCAATCTGGGAGCTGATGGAGAATTGCTGGGCGTTCAAGCCGCAGGCGCGCCCGCAGATACAGGAGGTCGTGTCGAGCATTCGCCTGGAGAGTCCTGCCCTGGCCAACGATCCGCGTCCCGAATCACAGTGGCCTGTAGGGTCCGCCATGCGCTTTCGGACTGCACAACGCGGGGGCTTAGCTGGCCACGAGGAACGTACTTTGGAAGAGCTTGAAGCGATATTAACGAGGGTGATCGAGTTTGAGGCATAAGCGTTGTAAGCGTGGGTTGGCGCCTTCTTCCCCCCCAGCAGAGCTTGGCGCGAGCAGATCCAGGCTCCACCTTTCGCGATGATATCCCTTCATTCAGCACGATGCTGTGATATCTACGTTTTTCCAGAAGAAAGGTGTCCCTCAAGCATGTGTACATCCGCTTATAGCAATCAAAAAAGGACATCCAGCTGCCTCTTAGTCCTCGACACTCCGTTTGTCTCAATTTGTGTCTATCCCACGTCCTTGGCCTCCCCAGCATATCTCGAGGGTTGTGTCACCGTACTCGTCAACCAGATGATTGATGATTGATGAACCGTGGCTCTACACCATCCAGACAAGTGCCCCCGCTGAAGTACCCAGAAGAACTTGCTTGAGAGTCAGGTCCCCACGCTTGGCGCGTCGTCATGACGGATCAGCAATTCAACCCACCACGATTACCTTTGGCACTGTTCAAACGTGGTCGTGCGTCGACGTAACGCTTGTTGTCAGGGGCGGTGGTTCGCCGCTGTCCCTAAATGGAACAGGCCTGCGCGTCCCGTACTACACACGACGGCAGTGTATGCTACAGAAACAAGTACTAAACCGTTACCGTTGCGATATGTGGAATGTCAAAGCTACTTAGTTTCGTGCAGTGGTTCACCAGGTGTTGTTTAAATTAAAGAGCTATGGCTTGTAGGTACAAAATTATCACTTAGGCTGATACCATTGAGAGGTAAATTAAAATTTACACCATTAGAATATACCGTTCAAGCCCCAGTATTCGTCGTCAGGAGGCACCCGCATTTTCTTGGACTTGGCGCGAGGCTGCACTTTCATGAACGAGTCCCGTCACCCTCAACAGGATTGCCTCAAGATCTTCCAAAGTATGGACGCCTGCACGTCCCTCATTCTGTGAGTTCCGGAATCGTATGGCAGACCCTGCCGGCCACTGTGGAGGGGGACGGGGGTCATTAAACGTGGCAGGCCTCTCTAATTTGAGGCTCGACACCATAGCCGCCATTGCCTGGCGCGCTGTTGGGTCGGATGCCCAACATGCCTCCATCAGCTTCCAGATCGACTCGTTCAACCCGTGAATGAGCCACGCCGGATTCTGAGCCGAGGGGCGCTGAGGAACTTGTCCTTTAGTGACCTTGAACGCCACTCTAATGGAGGAGCGCGTTCCATGAAATGGAACCTTGCCAGTAAAAATCTGGGGGCATCAGTCACACTGCGAATATTGAATATTGAACGTTGAACAGTCAACCGAGTTTGCTTACTTCATAAAAGAGGCACCCCAAGGCACTATCAGAATGGGGCCCCGACCGTGCTAACTGGGGTATTAGTATCGTGATTCGTCACACACTAGCGACGGTACTTACCGCTGCTCTCTGAGAGCAATAGAAGAGTGCTGACACGGTGTTCGTGCACGCCAGGCTCACCTAGAATTAATCTAACAATTTCCGTAGCCTTTTGCCGGACAAATGCCCCCTCGTCGTCCTCGTAGCTGTCGATATACCGGAAGGTCGTGAACACTTTGAGGGTGTCAATGTTGTCGTGGTAGTAGTGTCAAAAATCCCGAGAGCCGTAACGATGGATGTATTCCATAAGAGTGAGGCTCTGTGGAGTGAGTGATGAGTAGGAGGGAGAAGAAAGCGAGCAGGGCTGACCTTCAAAACAGGCCAGCGGTTCCTTGGCTCATCCTTTAGGCGGCTATCTAGAATACTGACCACCTCGACTAACATATCGCTTCAAGGAATAAGCGTAAGCCGTGGTAGCAATCTTGCTTGTGTAGGGTGTACGCACGGATGGCAAGTCATCTGCGCGATCTCGTCCATGAGAGTAATGGTGGGACCTGAATCATCGTTGGAGGTGGCATCGCGAACCTTGGCCTGTACGCTTGAGTAGTCCCGGGAGTGCTCCCCGGCGATACAGAGGGCGGCTCGGTATCCATTGTTTAACCATTGCATTAGTCCAATAACGGCCCGCAGGTAAGGTTTAGAAGAAAGTATTCGACGAATCGTCATGGCTGAGCTGGCCCTGGTCAATACACAGGGAACCGCACATTTCGAAGAAAGGTTGGCTTGAAGGTAGATATAGGTGAGTGCAAGTTCAAGTTTCTATTTCCGTCATTTCCATTTCCATCGGGAAGTTTGGAAGTTTTCTCCAGGTAAGGTAGATCGTGCCAGAAACTGCGGCCAGGTGTCATTCCCTACCAATGTCGCTCGCCACATCCGCCAGGCTCCTGACTGCTATCGTGCTTCCAAAGCAGAACTCGGCAAATTTTCCAACGACCTCTGGCAGCGTCAGCCAGGGCAGAAAGCAGTGGATCCTCCTGCGGAGCCAGGCAGCGAAATCGCTCTCGACGGAATGAAGCTATTTTCCCCCTTTCTCAGAGAAACCTAAGGGTTTCTCGATTAATTGGAAACCCCGGTGTTTTGTCTTGGACATGATGCATGATAGCCGCCCAATAACTTGGTGCCGATATTGCCGACTCGGGCTCGGACTCGCTCGGTGGCCAGCGTCGATGACTGGCGCTGCCTTCGCCTTCTGAAGCCCGCAGACGCCGCGGTGGGGGAAAATGATCACTTTGTAAGTTGAGACTTGGTGGCGTACTATGGTGTGGACGGTGACCAGACGGTAGAGTGTAGTGTTGACGGCGTGGACGGGTAACAATGTGGATGTGGATGGGTTTACGGTACGGGAGACAGAATTGAAGGTGAGGCGGGCATGTCAAAGAGAGCGGGAACGCTAGCGAGATGGAGGTCAACGAGTCTACGACGTAGAAACCACAAAAGCGGGTGTGGGAGCAATCAACAAGAACGTGAGGCGTTCTTGACCCTGTTTGGGTTTGAGCCCAAAAAGGTCTCGCGTTTTGCATCCGCGTCAAACGCGCTCTGTTGAATCGACATGAGCTTCACGTGAGGAAGTTGTTTGAGGAGGAAAGAGTTGACTTACAAGAGGTGTAATGAGCGGCACTGGCAGTGGCTAAAATGTGCATCCTGGAGAGTTTCGCGAATTCGGGGGCCCTCGATAGAGTGAATGGACGACGCCCAGTTTGAAGATGTCAAATGCCAATACAACAAAAAGAAGTTCGTGACGAGAATGTGCGGGGAGCGCGTCTGGGAGCGTGTCGTGGATAGAAACGCGACTCTAGTGCGATGGGGATGCATTCAAGATGGGAGCTGTTTTGTCCAGAGTCACAGTGACACTACCGCGCCGTTATTTCATCGCATTATCAAAACCTCCTGAGTCGGCAAGGACTGCCATCGCACTATTGTTGGCAGGATCTATTTATTTTGACATTGAACCCTGAACCAACCCCGAACACTAAACTCGTCCTTACTCGTTTCTCTCGTCTCGACGTCTCCCCATGGGCCGAAAATGGAACCTTGCAGGACTTCTTGAGTCGTGAGAAGGACTCTGACACCAATGTAAATTGAATCCTTCTTGTAAGTTTGATCTGTCTCTATTGCTGCCTTGTAGCTCCTAATGATGGTGTTGGAAAGCGTTTGGACGTAGCCATGGGTGTTGAATACTTGCACGGTTGTACACGGGGATATCAATTCAGTAAGTCTATTACAGCATATCTGCCATTGAACGTTTGCTTCGAACCCCAATCCAGACAAATGTCCTTGTCGATCGCGAAGGCAGAATGTGTCTGGCGGATCCTGGCCTTTTCGGTGTTCACGATCCTCGGATTGTACAGTGGATCTGCAATCATTGATAGCCTCCAAAGCCGGGATAATAAGATGGCAGGCTCCTGAGCTCTACCAGGATATGTCAGACCCTGGAGACGAGAAATCCATCGTCCACAACACCAAAATGAGTGATGTCTTTGCTTTGGGCTGCCTCTTTTATGAAGTGAGCTAACTCGGTTGACTGTCCAATGTACGCAGTATGGCTGGCGCTCCCAGATTTTTACTAGCAAGGTTCCGTTTCATGCAACGCGTCTCTCCATTACAGTGATGTTCAAGGTTGCGAAAGGACAAGTTCCCTCGCCCCCCTCGGATCCGGCGTGGCTCACTCATGGGCCGAACGCCAGCAATGGCGACTATCATGTTTGACCTTAAACTGGAGAGACTTGAGGATCTCCGACCCCCTCCATGATAGTGGCCGGCGGGGTCTGTCGTACGGTTCCGAAACTCGCAGAATGTGGGCCGAGTACGCCGTGCCCATACCCTGGAGGATCTTGAGGCGACCTTGTTGAGGGTGACGGGCCTCGAAGTTTAGTTCTCTGGTTGCTTTGTTTGATGCTGGGGCCAATATATATTGAATTCTCTATGTCCTCTAAGTTGTATGTGATTTACCCGTGTTTAACGGCACATTTTACACTGGCAAAATTCAGAACTAGACTCTGCCGTTATGGTGAGTACAGGGGAAGATCGTCAACACTAGGTTGTGTCATGCCAGACTCTGAGGATAAACGCTCTCGGCAGAGTCAATGAGTTGAAATTGAAATGCGATCCATAGATCGGTGACCGTTCCCTGCCGCTCTCTGATGGACAAGCCTCGATAGTTCGTCTCATTATAATGGATGGATCCATATTCCTTCAACTAGTCCAGCACACGCCCCTTCGAGCTCGTATCCCCAGCAGCAAGATACTAATTGCGTGCCCCCCCCCCCCCTCACTCATAAAACCCACACCTATCCCACGTCCCCTCCCTCCCCAGCCTCCCTTCCACCAACCGCGCAACCCTCAAAAACAGTGTCCCATCCAGCGTCTCCACGCCCTCGATATCAATCCCTCCGTCTTCATCAGCATCCCCAACTTGAAACCCACACCGCTCGCCATACACACGAGCATAGTGCTCCAGCGCGCGCTGGAGCTTCGGGAGGTGGTCATCTGGATGGAGTGTGCTCGATGTGAGGAACGCGGACCACTCGTGTATGGAGGAGGGGCAGGAGGAGGTTATGGAGGAGGAGGTGGCAGAGTAGAAGCGCATGATGTCGAGCGCAGGCCGCCCGCGCGCGATGTACCATGTGAGCGAGACGAGGAGGTACGCGCGGAGGAGGCGCACTTGAGACGGGGGTATTAGGTGTTTGATATAGGAGTGGAGGAAGAGGGACGAGGTGACGAGGTGCATGCTAGTTGGAATAAAAATAATGAATCAATGAACAAACGTGCGGAATGGGACATGTCGTACGTGAAGAAATCAGCATTAAACCCTTCTCCCGTACGCCCACCAACACCAAACAGCAGTGTATTACCCCAGCACAGCTCCTCGATCTTCCTCCCAACCTCCCTCGGGTCCGAAGCGTCGAAAATCCAGTCTGCCATATGCTTCATGACGGATGCACCGTGATTCCGCATCGTCCAGCCATACATCCCCTCCTCCGACGTGTCCCCAATCGTTTGGAGATCCGGGTCGTGCAAGATGCGCGCGAGGACGGTGAAGATGTGCACACTTTTGCTCTGCAATTCCGTGAGCTCGCCAGGGGAGAAGAACACGTCTGGGATCCCAGCACACACCACGTCGTCGTGTACCGCGGCCTGCGCCAATCCTGGCCTTTGCCATCAAAACTCAGTATATCTGGTACTAAGGGTGAGAAAGACGGACCTTCAACAACCATCCCCGCCAACCCAAACTCAAGCCCATACCCTACATGTGTCATCGCATGCAATAACCCACCCAAAAACCTATCGAGCATCGATATCGCCTTTCCCTCCCCAGCTCGAGCGAAGATGTATCGTTCTATGGCCCCTGCGAACCCGAGGTCGCGGACCGCGGATTCGAAGAACATCAGGTAAGAGGCATAATATCTACACAAAGCGAAAGGATCAGTAAGGACGAAGCAGCTGAGAGAGAGAGGAGAACGCACTGCCGATCCCCTAAATGCTCCTCAAAAACGTTCCCCTCCGTGATCGGCGCGGGAGACGCATGAAAAGGGCGTTGATATGCATTGTCGGAGGCGTATGCTTCCCTGATACGTTCGCCAGACGCGTTGAGGGCCCAGAGTGCGAGGGCCCGGTGGGCGACGTGGCTTTATGTATATAAATGAGTAAGTCGGAGAAAGGGAAAGGGGGGAGAAAGCGCACTTGTGGAACCCACGATCGTTGTGGAAGATATGCCACCGCGTGTGGTTGTCCCAAAGGACTGAGCGGAGGGCTGTGGTCGCCTCGGGGACGGGTGGTTGGGCCCCCGGCACAGATGTAGGGATTGGGAAGAGGTCAGTGGAGGGGGCCATGGGATGGTGGACGCAGAAGGAAAGGAGAACAGCAACGTGGGGAGAGATGAAGATTGACCACGTATATCAAAGCTTGCCTCGAGGCTTCCGGTGTGCCATGAGGCTTTCACTTGAGCAGAACTAATGATAGGAAGATGTAAGTATTGTTGATGCGTCGTTTGTTCCACGAGCGCCGTCCCAAAGACCATATGAGGCATACAGCATCCTTGAACGCGTTGTGGGATGAATTGAGTATTGTTCTTCGACGCGCTGGACCTCTGCTCCTCAAGTCAGGGCTTGCCCTTGGGCTCGAACTGAGTGAGGCAACCCCTGCAAAATTTGAATCTGCTCGAGAGTGAAGACACGTTGGAAATGTGGGACTTGAGACGCCTGGGTTGGCTCAGCCTTTGGGACCCATGGATATGGTGCTCAGCCCGCCTCCTTGCTGTACGGTATCGCGTAGGGGAGGTTCCCCGAACATCGAAGAGGTTGTGGATCAAGGGGAGATAGTGCTGTGTGCAGAACACTTAAGCGTCCTGCATGAAGTTGGCTGAGGAGGACCGACTCATGTGCAAATGATGAATATCAGATTCATGCGTGAGTTCGATGCTTTGGGGAGGTGCAAAGATGGACTAGTCCGTGTGCCCTGCCTCTGCCTGCCTCGAAGCGCGATCAATCACGACTTCCGTCACTCCATCCCTGGGCCGAGATTCTCCAATCGTATGCCGTATTTGACTTTCGTGGTGGTCTGTTTCAATCCGGGAGCGGACAAGAGGAGCGAAGATGAGTCTGATTCTGATGGATGTTTTGAGCGCCATGCTGCTGCTGCAGTTGACCACGCGCGGCAAGGGGTCGCTTCATCCCTGCCTATATAGATGTCCTCGAGCTAACCTCTAAAATTCGCGTATGCCGTGTTTGTAGTTGTCTGCTCAGAAGTGGCACAGGTAGGAGACTGTAGGAGAGGGTGAGTAGAGGAGACTCGCGGTAGGGCTGGTTTTGTTGACACGCTGCACCTCAATCTCGTCCAGCTGTATTTGAATATCTTCGAGTTGCTGCGCTCGCTTCCTGTTATTGTCATTGTCAGTTCTATCCCCAGTTCATGCAAAAAGGAACATTATATACATATGATGACGCCTCTCCATCCCCCCACGTTCCTCAAGAGTTTACGCGCAAATATCACTTTCTTCACGTCATCAAAGGAAGGGAAGAGAACGGCGGAATGTAAAGGCGTACCTGTAGTTTGTTGACACACGACAAAAAAAACAGTCCAGGACACGACGAAATGGCGGGGAGTGGCACGTAACTTATTATCCTGCTTAAGTAAACCGAGGCTATACACTCTGTGCCGAGTCGGGAATAAAATTCGTTTGTTGAACTTTGTTCTGTTCCGTCAGCGTAAGTAAATAAATAAATTACAGTTTGTCTGTTACACAAGGTTTCAACACTCCGCGCGTCGACTACACACTCCGCGCGGCCCACTTATATCTACCGCCAACCTTACCACGAGATGTGCGGTTTCTTGTTTATTGATCAGGGCTAGTTCAGCCATGACGATTCCGCGAATACTTTCTCCCAAAGCTTACTCGTGGGTCGTCGATGGACCGATACAAAGGTTAATCAAAGGATTCAGAGCCACCCTCTGTATCACCAGAAGGCACACAGGAAACTTCTCAGGCGTACGGGCCAAGGTTCGCGATGCCACCTCCGACAACGACGCTTTGGGCCCCACCATTACTCTCATGTATGAAATCGCACAGATGACTTATAATTCGTGCGTACACCCTACACAAGCAAGATTGCCGCCACGGCTTATGCTTATTCTTAGAAGTGATATGTTAGTTGAGGTGGTCAGCATTTTAGATGGCCATCTAAAGGACGAGCCAAGGAACCATTGGCCTGTTTTGAAGGTCAGCCCAGATCGCTTTCTTCTCCCTCCTACTCACCGCTCACTTCACAGAGCCTCATGGTTATCGAATACATCCTTCGTTATGGCTCCCAGACTTTTGCACGCTACTATCACGACAACATTGACACCCTCAAAGCGCTCATGACCCTCCAGTACTTCAACAGCTACGGGGACGAGGGCGCATACGTCCGGCAAAAGGCTACGGAAATCGTTGGATACATTCTAGGCGAGCCCGGCATGCATGAGCATCGTGTAAACACTCCTCCATTGCCCTCGGAGAGCAGCAGTAAGTACGGTCTACAGCGCATGACGAATTCACAATGCTAATACATCATTAGCACAGTCCCGCCGCCATTCTGAAGGCATAAACAACACGTCCGGCATTACAGCGCCCACCACGCACACGCACACGGGACAGTACTCTCAGGGCAACACAACCCTGCCGTTGCTCATAGCCGTCCTCAGTAATCAACAGTACCAACGCCTTCTGGATGATACAAGTTCGGACGAGGCTCAGATCTTGTTTGAACTCTGTCAAATGGTGAAGTCGACAGGTTGAACACTCCAACGAATGAACTGACATGTTTTTGACCAGCTCCTGGATTCTCATGCAATCACCTATGAGCATCGCGGACAAATTATTGCTCTGATGCAGCGCCTTGCAGGCAAAACAGAGACCTTTCCATCGTACCTCTTTATTCGTGGTCCCATAACCCTTGTCGGCGAACAACCGGTCAACTCCGGTGCTTTTGGGGACATTTATCGAGCGACTTTGCATCACGAGACGTTGTGCTTAAAGGTTCTTAAGGCTAAGCGGAGGGCTGAAACAAAATCATTCAAAGTCAGTTAAATTTCTCCTGGACTTTACTTGACTAAAAAGATCTTTTCACAGACATTTGCCAAAGAATACATTCTCTGGAGCCAATTTTCTCATCCGAATCTTCTGCCTTTCTATGGATTGCACGAATTCCGTTCGGGTCATGTTTCTCTTGTCTCTCCATGGGCCGAAAATGGAACCTTGCAGGACTTCTTGAGTCGTGAGATGGACTCGAACACCACTATAGATCGAATCCTTCTTGTAAGTTGGATCTACCTTTATCGCTGCCCTTAAACTCCTAATGATTGTGTTGGAAAGTGTCTAGATATCACCATGGGTGTCGAATACTTGCACAAGCTTGGTGTTGTCCATGGTGACATCAAATCGGTAAGTCTATCACGACATTTCCACGAGCTTTGAATGTTTGCCTCAAGTCCCAATCCAGGCAAACGTCCTTGTCGATCGCGGAGGCAGACTGTATCTGGCAGATTTTGGCCTTTCCAATATTCATCATCCTCAAATTGTACACTGGACATCGCAATCATTGGTAGCCTCCAAAGGCGGGACAGTAAGATGGCAGGCTCCTGAGCTCTACCAGGACACGTCAGACCCTGGAGATGAGGAATTCATCATCCCCAATACCAAGATGAGTGATGTTTTTGCCTTGGGGTGCCTATTTTACGAAGTATGCAAACTCAGTTGACTGTCTCATGCATGTAGTACAACTAATGCCTCCAGATTTTCACTGGCAATGTTCCATTTCATGAAACGCGCTCCTCCATTAGAGTGGCGTTAAAGGTCACTAAAGGACAAGTTCCCTCGCGGCCCTCGGATGGAGATCCTGCCTACCTCATTCACGGGTTGAACGAGTCGATCTGGAAGCTGATGGAGAGATGTTGGGCTTTCGACCCATTGGCACGTCCGGCAATGGCGGCTATCGTGTCGAGCCTCGAATTGGAGAGGTCTACCACGTTCAAAGACCCCCGTCCGCCTCCACAGTGGCCGGCAGGGTCTGCTGTACGGTTCCGGAACTCACAGAATGTGGGATGTGCAAGTCGTGCCCATACTTTGGAAGATCTCAAGGCGATCTTGTTGAGGGTGACGGGACTGGAAGTTTAGTTCTCTGGTCGCTTTTTTTGATGTGAGGCCAATATATCCGACTCTCTGTATAAAGGACGTCTGGATTTCATAATATATCCTTTTCTTTCAAGGGCTTGACTGAGGTAACACAGCGGAGTCGATTTGTTTCAATAACAATAATTTAGTAGTATATTTCACGACGACTTGTCCGTAACCAACAGTACAGCCATAGAACCGCGATCTCTCCCATTCCCAATGCGGCTGTCTGTCCTCCCTCCACCAACCGCGCAACCCTTAAAAACAGCGTCCCATCCAGCCTCTCCACGCCCTCGATATCGACCACACTCCCGATGACTTGGGAGGGGGCCGTTAGGTGTTTGGTATAGGAGTGGGGGAAGGGGGGTGAGGTGACGCGGTGCATGCTGAATGTTATATAATAAGATTTAGTCAATGAACAAACGCTCGGAATGGGACATTTCGTACGTAAAGAAATCAACATTGACCCCTCCCCCGTACACCCACCGACCCCAAACAACACCGTATTACCCCAACAGAGCTCCTCGGCCTTCCTTTCCACCTCCCTCGGGTCCGAAGCGTCGAAAGTCCAGTCTGTCATATGCTTCATGATAGAAGCACCGTGAGTCTGCCTTGTCCAGCCATATGTGGCCTCCTCCGACGTGTCGCGGATCGTTTGGAAATCCGGGTGGTGCAGGACGCGTGCGGGGACGGTGATGGCGTGCACGCTTTTGCTCTGCAATTCTTCGAGCTTGCCAGGGAAGAAGAACCCGTCCGGGATCCCAGCACACGTCATGTCGTCGTGTACCGCGGCCTGCGCCAATCCTTCCCCACACAAATTGTCAGCACAGCGTACGCGTAATCCAGGACGAACGACACACCTTCAACAACCATCCCCACCAACCCAAACTCAAGCCCATACCCCACATGCGTCATCGCATGCAGAAGGCCCCCAAGGAACCTATCAACCATATATATGTCAGTCCTCTCCTTTCCCTCCCCACCTCGGCCTCGGAAGACGCACGTCTCTATAGCCCCCGCGGCCCCTGCTGCTGTACGGCGGATTCAAAGAACGATAGGAACGCGCTGTAATATCTACAGAAAGCGAAAATATCAGTAAGGGCGAAGCAGCTGAGAGAGAGACGCACCGCCGATCCCCAAAATGCTCCTCAAAGACGTTAACCTCCGTGATCGGCGCGGGAGACGCATGAAGAGGGCGTTGGCATGCACTGTCGGAGGCATATGCTTCCCTGATACGTTCGCTGGACGCGTTGAGGGCCCAGAGTGCGAGGGCGCGGTGGGCGATGTGGCTTTATATATGTAAGTGAGTAAGTGAGTGGGGGCGAGGAAAGACAGGAGAAAGCGCACTTGTGGAATCCACGATCATTGCGGAAGATATGCCATCGCGTGTGGTTGTCCCGAAGGACTGGACGGAGGTCGGAAAGAGGTCAGTGGAGGGGGTCATGGGATGGTGGACGCAGCAGGAAAGGAGAAGGGTAACGTGGGGAATGATGGAGATTGAGTATGTATATTAAAGCCTGCCTCGAGGCTTCCAGTGTGCCACGATGCTTTCATTTGAGCAGCACTGGCGACAGGATGATTGTAAGTATCATTGACGCGCCGTCCCCAGGACCATATGCACTATACAGCATCTTTTTGGCGCGTTGTGGGATGAATTGAATTTTGGCGTTCGACGCGTTGGACCTCTGCTCCTCAAGTTGGAGCTCGCCCTCGGGCTCGAACTGGGCGAGGCAATCCCCGCAAAATTTGAACCTGCTCGAGAGTGAAGACACGTTGGAAATGTTGCGGCTCCGATCCTCGAATTGAAGCCACCCCCCGTTAAATTGAAACCTTCTCGAGACTTGAGAAGCATGAATTGGCTCTCTCTGGGACCTGCAGCTACACAGACCGCCTTGTACTGTACGGTACCCCGAACTTCGAAGAAGCCCGTCGTCGAGTGTGGAGAACCCTTGGCTGTGTTGGCTGGGGATATGGATGGACTCGTGTGCGCACAGAAGACTTTCGTGGTCGTGGGTGAATTCTGTCGTGGAAGAAATGTATCGGATGGGTGGATTCGACACGCGTGTGCATCGAGAGGACCTAACTCCCCAACCGCTCTCATTCTATCGATTGTAGAGGCCCTCGAAATTTTGCGTGTACGTCATGCGTGCTTGAGGTGGGAGATCCGTTCGAGCGTCGAGACGCGTGGATCGGCTCTCTGGGATCTTCAGTTATCGTGGCGATACCCAGCCCCTGTGCCATGTACGGTGTCGTGTGGGGTATGTACACAGAAGATAGAGAAGGCCTGGCGGGAGGACGATGCTGTGTGCAAAACCCCTTCAATTTCTAGCATGTTTGCTAGAGGAGGGACTGACTCGTGTGCAAACGATTTTTGTGGCTAATTTGGATGAATCCTTTGGAGAAGTGCAAAGATGGGCAGGTTCGACACAGTTGCGCTGCTGTGTTCGTTCCCTCGAAGACAGCATCAGTGTGTAGAGATCCTCGAATCGGGTGTGCTGTGCTTGACTCTGATGGTTTGCTGCAGCTCTGGGGCGGACGGGGTGGGGGTGGTGGGCTGGTTACTGGTTCTGAATGCATGCCGGGTGACCACGCGCAGTATTCCTGCCTGTGCAGAGTTAAACCGTGTTTGTATTAGTGGGCTGCGCAGAATCGGCGGATCCGGAGTGAGTGCATGGGCGGGAGAGGGCGAGGGGAGGAGACTCGCGACCATCGGGTTCTGGCAGACATAGTTTTGTTAGCATGCTGCAACGGCGGAGTCTAGGGATTTGGGGTTTGCCTCATGCTAGGGTTGCGGAAGGACGGGGTTTGGAAGACGTTGCAATAGTCACAGGTGGGCGTAAGGAGACAAGTTGTGATTTAGTGATTTACTCATATTTACCGGGAGTTCTGGCCAAAGACTGACTGTACCTATCCAGTCTAATTTAGCGTAGACTTCTTCTTCAATTAGGATACGACTACCGCTCCCAATTAAAGAATGCTGATACTAATCCAAATAAGGGGTGCCCTACACACACGTCCCGTAATCCTTCAAACAGTACAACAACACGCGCCCCCGTATTCCCAATAGCAAGGTACCCACTCCGCACCGAAAAGTCGATCGCGGACACATAGCCTGAAGGCACGCCCACCGTCGGCCAGTTCGCAAAGGAGGTCAGGGTGGGGGTGTGAATCTGCATTTGGGGGTGGGTTCAATTAGCATGGGGGAGAGGAAGAGGAAAGGCAGGAAAGGAAACTCACGAGGCGCATAGCGTCCTCCTTTTCCTAACTCGCGACATCCATGAGCTGCGCGTCGTGGTTGAATTGGATGGCAAAAATAGAGGTGGTGAGGTTCGCGATGCCCTTCCTCAGCTTCGGGTTCGCCATGGCCAGGTCGCCTGCCACGAAGGAGTCTGCCCCGTACACGTCCACGAAGCCCGTGTTTGATCTGTACCTCCATAATCAGCATCCTACCCCAAACATAAACAAGTAAGAGAGGACGCACTCAACAGCCAATAACCCCCCTCGCTGCCATCGCCTTCCTCGCACCCTACGAGCACAATCATCAGCACAAGGCACATCGTGCTCCTGCTCTTGCCCCTGTGGCCCCTCAGCCTCTCGCACTCCTTCATTCCATCAAAAGTTGCTGCGCTCGCTTCCTGTCGTTGTCGTTGTCAGTTCTTTCCCCAGTTCATGCAAAAAGGAACATATACGTTCGAAGACGCCTCTCCATCCCCTCCACGTTCCTCATGAGTTTACACGCAAATTTCACTTTCTTCACGCCGTCAGAGGGAGTTGAAAGAGGGTAATGTAAATGCGAGCTTTTATCCAACTTTCGGGCGATGTAACGGGCGAAGGTTTATTCAAGTGGCGCATAATGCGCATTAGGTTGGTTTCCTCGTGTAGAGAGTCAGTGGAAGCCACGGCCGCAAGTAGTCGTGGGTCGTGGTCGACGATGAGTCGGATTCAATGATGATGACCACCAAATGAGTTGAACACGAAGTTGATGCTCATGTTGGAGCCGATCTAATCTTATCGTGTTCGCTTCATGATCACTCGTGCCACCCTCCAGGCAGACCAGCCATCGCCTCAAGGCTCGATGTACAAGCCCACTGTTGTTACCTCACTCACCTCCCCATGTCACTCTCCTTTGCTATTGGATATCGCATCAAAAATGATGCATGAAGTCTTGAACAGGATCTTTCCAAGATACCTTCCGAGTTTACACCACTCTTCATGCGAGTAGGGAATTGGACTAGATGATAGACGCTCCTCTTGATCAACCAGCATTCAAAGGACGTAATCATAGTCGGTCAGTTGACATGTTTCCCTGACGTCTAGTTAACTGTAGATATATTGCTTGACAAGGACGGAAAACTTCCCCAAGACATTCTTGTTCTCTCTCCTGAGGCCCACCCAGTACTACAATCTTTAGTGGTACCTCAAGCTTGTATAGGAGAACGGTGGTGGACAATTCTGGTCGAGATCTGTACTTTTTCTGAATGCATCCATACCCTGTGGTCTCCTTGTCCTCGAGCTCCGAATCACGGCTGACTGGCGACAAGATGAGCCTCCGTTTCATGCTGCCACAGGAGCCTTAGGTTCTGTTATACGAGTACCAGTACTTGCACCTTATGGGGTCACCGCGTCTGCTGTAAATTTAAAGCTCTAGGCGAGTAGCGTGCACTTACTAGGTACAATAAGCGTTCGGTGCAGCTCATACGCCATATCCTGATTTTGCACTGGGGCATATCGATGATGATGGACTCGGCCCGGGATGGATGATGGGGAACAAAAAACTTGAAGTTGAGATCGTTGGAGTCCGACATATTAGTGAAAGAAGATAGTTATAAGGAGAGGAAGGGAATATTAGTGAGACAAAAATGAAGGGGGAATCGTAGGATATAAGCAAGAACGAACATGAGGGTGGCCACCACAAACGGCCAACTATAGGGCTCCAGGCCAAAGGGAGCCCCAAAGAAAGATTTGTTTATTGTTCGTTTGGGGGAAGAGAGTCATAGAAGCATCGCAGAACATACCCGTTTGCCCAAATTCCAAAACAATCGTGACATTTTAGCGCTATAGCGACACGCGTTAAATCAGATTGACGCCTCGGAACTGTATTCCGCCTCATGTTTGTTGGAGCAGAAGGCCGGTTTATTTGCTTTTTGCTCACAACTCGGGGCAAGGGGGCAATTGCAGAGGTGGTTTGTTTGCAGTACGCACATACTTGTCCAGTCCGACTTGACTCGGCGTATACACCATTTGGGTATGGAGGACCTGAACCAGCAAGACTTGATAATCGGTCTTCTTCAGTTGTGTTCCACTTGGACTGTAGACATTAAACGTGGAGACGAGTTGGATCTCAGATCCCAAAATTGAAAGCTTTGAAGTGGGAGGCGAGTTGGATCTCAGATCTCAAGATTGAAAGCTTTGAAGTGGGAGGGCGAATTGGATCTCAGATCTCAAGATTGAATACAGTCGCGGACAAGCAAAGTCAACAAATTTGGTCATTGATTTATGGGGGCCATGGGAACTTATCAGATTTAATATATTATTACAGAAACGTGTTATTTGGGACCTAGGGGTACGATTTCCACGAGCCGATTGCTCGATATCGACAAAATAAGGTTTTTTTAGGCCGAAAAATTTGGCCTCCCTCCAAAACACGTGGGAAAATTCTCGGAGAGGCGTTTTTCGACGCCTTTTGATGAGCTGAGTGTAATCCTGAAGTTAGGGAGAAATTCAACGAGCCGTTCGTGAGAAAATGAGGCATCTTCTTACGCCTAAAAGGGTAATCACTGATTAGATTAGTCGGCTTAAAGAATCCAAAATTTCCATCAGACTTTTTATGAGCATTTTCATGGCATCCAGGGTTTTGGCAGCTGACATTGTGACCTAAACTCACCATATGCGGGCATGTCCGCCACTTATCAGGGTGTCCGCCCTAGTGAAAAAGTGTTGAAAAAGGCCGAAAATTTGGCCGCCCCCCAAAAAGTCGTGGGAAAAACTTCGGAGATGCGTTTTTCGATTCCTTTCGTTGAGCTGATCATTTTCCTGAAGTTTGGAAGAAATTCAACGAGCGGTTCGTGAGAAATCTGATTTGTCGGCTTTGCCTGTCCGCGACTGGACTTCAGGAACAGTTTTGACTTTCCGCTGGGAACCTTAATCCAAATTCGGCAACTAGGTCACATGACTGATGATGACTGGACGACCAGCCGCCGGTTAGTTCATTCTTGTCAATGTCTCGTCCCGCTGTCCTTCCCCTGGCTGTGGTCACCTACCCAGTGCGCCAGTCGACCCCGCCCTTTCCAAAACTCCCTCATTGAACCTCTGACGATCTTACATGCCTCAAGGATCACCCCGCCACATGCGCAGTGCCTAGTGGGCCAATTTCGATCATGCTCACCCAAGCAATGTTTGGTACCATATCTGCCAGCGGCCTCCTCCCACATCGGACCCGGTCTGCACCTGCACACACGCGAGGATAGGGTCAGGTTGGAGCTAGAAGAGAGGTATTGAAGGTGTACAGTCAGTATCGTCTGAGTATACTTAACTTTTGTCCCCCTTCTTTATGCCCGGCAACCAGAATCATGTATACAGTATAGTAGCTTGCAAGCACGCTAATACAATTCCCTGTGACTGAATAGTGGCGTAGTTCTGCCAAAATCGAATCTGACGGCTGCCTGAGCAATGAAATACTTCAAATAGCAAATCAGTGGGCTGTGTGTGCTGTATACAAGCTATTGACACGTTCTACTGCAAGTGAGGCAGGTTTCTAGTTCCATGAAGGTCTGATTGATGGCTTCAAGTTCCTGGCTTCCTGGTTGCTTCGCGCCTTGTTCGATGTTTCCCGACCCTCTAAACTTCACGTCTGACTCCGAGTCCGAGTCTTCGACTCGTCTCTTGCCGCCAACTTGAAAGCATTATTTAAATATATGTGACTTCAGTCACCGGGTTTGGAATAAGGTTTTCGGCGAAATGTCAAAACTGGAGTACTGAATGAGGCGTGGGTTAGTGCTCTGGAGCACTGGAGGCTTTATCATCGAACGATACCTCATGCCTCAGGGCTTGGCAAAAAGGCTGAACCCTGAATCGGGGCAGTCAGACTCGACGGGAATTCTGGGCTGATCTGAGGTTGTGATTCGACGTCGAATCGTTCTCCGAATTATCCGTGAATCGAGGAGCCTGACTTCCCTTAATAATATTCACCACCACCACCTGTTTCCAAAAGTCGAGATCGTATGTTTTACCTCTCTTCATCATCTATTAACATGTTCTATATTAGATTAGTACTATTATACATGTATCAGTAAATTCTACTAAGGTGTCTCTTCAGTGTTTGACAAAAGGTCCTCAAGTTCTTGAATGCCCCGTCCTTGATGAGCTCGGCAATCGTGACTAAGGAGGCAGGGTCCGCAATCGCATAGTCCTTCTCTTCCACAAGAAGGTCGTTCGTGAAGCTGAGCCTCTCCTGCTTGTGGGAAATTTTCAACAGTTGCAAGGCTTCCTTCAATCTTGGAGACAATCGGCTGCGCTAGAGAGCACAAGTCTCTTTGCTTGATGAGAATACCCGCTCACAGGTTACTAACAAAATAGGGGTTCTAGGCGTACCTGTAGAGAAAAACACGAGAGAGGAATGGAAAAGATGAAGACGTAGTTGAGAGATCTCGAGGAACAGACTCGTCAACGCGACTGAGCAGGACTAGTAGATTGTGATAATTTCTTGGATCGGTTCGTTTGGGAATTCGGTAGCTCGCTTCATGGCACTTCGCCAGAATGAACTGAAACGAAATGGCATCATTTCGACCTGAACACCCTCCGCCCGGCAGCAATATATTAACTTCGTCAACAACGGAGATCGACGACGTGTATGGAAAACCTGGCTTCTTATCTAAACACTCTTGACCCTCCGCCCGGCAGCAATATAATTTCGTCTACAACTAGATTGACGATGTAAATGGAAACTCTCATTCTCATTCACTTATATCTACGTTCAAATCAACCTTTCTTCGAAATGTGCGGTTTCCTGTATATTGACCAGGGCTAGTTCAACCATGACCATTCCTCGAATACTCTCTTCCAAAGCTTACTCGTGGTCCGTCGATGGACCGATGCAAAGGTTAATCAACGGATTCAGAGCCGCCCTCTGTATCACCAGAAGGCATTCCAGAAACTACTCAGGCGTACGGGCCAAAGTTCGCAATGCCACCTCCAACGACGCTTTGGATCCCACCATTACTCTCATGTACGAGATCGCGCAAATGACTTATAATTCGTGCGTACACCCTACACAAGCAAGGTTGCTGCCATGGCTGATGTTTATTCTTTGAAGTGATCTGTTAGTCGAGGTAGTCAGTATTCTAGATAGCCGCCTAAAGGATGAGCCAAGGAACCGCTGGCCTGTTTCGAAAGTCAGCCCTACTCCCTTTCTTCTCCCTCCTACTCACTAATCGATCACTCCACAGACCCTTACAGTTATTGAACACATCCTTAGTCACGGCTCTCAGACTTTTGCGCGCTACTACCACGACAACATTGACACCCTCAAAGCGCTCACGACCTTCCAATACTTCAACAGCTACGGGGACGATGAGGGCGTATACGTCCGGCAAAAGGCTATGGAAATCGTTGAACACATTCTAGGCGAGCCCGGCGTGCGTGAGCACCGTGTCAGCACTCCTCTATTTCCCTCGGAGAGTAGCAGTAAGTATAGTCTCCAGCGCGCGACGAATTCATGATGCTAATACTCCATTAGTACAGTCCCGCCGCCATTCTGAAGGCATGGATGAAGGGAATAAGTGGACACCTGATACAGAGGTCCAGCGCCTGTTGCGCTTGCACGACAATACGCCCGGCATTACAGTATCCACCACGCCCACGTCCACGGGACAGTACTCTCAGAGCAACACAATCCTACCGTTACTCTTAGCCGTCCTCAGTAATAAACAGGATTACCAACGCCTTCTGGATGGCGCAAGTTCGGACGAGGCTCAGATATTGTTTGAACTCTGTCAAATAGTAAGTTGACAAGTCGAACACTCCAATCACTGAACAAACATGTTCCTCACCAGCTCCTGGATTCTTATGAGATCACCTGCGAGCATCGTGGACAGATTATTGCTCTGATGCAGCGCCTTTCAGGCAAAACAGAGACCTTTCCATCGTACCTCTTCATTCGTGGTCCCGTATCCCTTGTCCATGAACAACCGGTCAATTCCGGTGGATTTGGGGATATTTTTAAAGCGACTTTGTACCACGAGACCTTGTGCTTGAAGGTTCTCAGGCGAAGGGCTGAACCAAAATCGTTTAAAGTCAGTAATTTTTCTGCTGGACTTGGCTGGACTAAAAAGATCCTTCCACAGACATTTGCCAAAGAATACATTCTCTGGAGCCAATTCTCTCATCCGAATCTTTTGCCTTTCTATGGATTGCATGAACTGCGCTCCAGTCAAGTTTCTCTTGTCTCTCCATGGGCCGAAAATGGAACCTTGCAGGACTCCTTGAGTCGTGAGATCGACTCAAACACCACTGTAGATCGAATCCTTCTTGTAAGTTGGATCTACCTTTATCGCTGCCCTTGAACTCCTAATGATTGTGTTGGAAAGTGTTTGGATGTAGCTATGGGTGTCGAATACTTGCACAAGCTTGGGGTTGTCCATGGGGATATCAAATCAGTAAGTCTATCACAACATTTTGCGAGCATTGAATCTTTGCCTCAATTCCTAATCCAGACAAATGTCCTTGTCGATCGCGGAGGCAGACTGTATCTGGCGGATTTTGGCCTTTCCAGCGTTCACGATCCTCAGATTTTACACTGGACATCGCAATCATTGGTAGCCTCCAAAGGCGGGACAGTAAGATGGCAGGCTCCTGAGCTCTACGAGGACACGTCAGACCCTGGAGACGAGGAATTCATGATCCCCAATACCAAAATGAGTGATGTTTTTGCCTTGGGGTGCCTATTTTACGAAGTAAGCAAACTCAATTGAGTGTCGTTGTGCATGGAGTGTGCCTAATGCCTCCAGATTTTTACTGGCAAGGTTCCATTTTATAGAACGCGCTCCTCCATTACAGTGATGTTCAAGGTCACGAAAGGACAAGTTCCCTCGCGCCCCTCGGCTCAGGACCCGGCGTGGCTCACTCATGGGCTGAATGAAAGGAGCTGGAATATGATGGAGGCATGTTGGGCATTCGACCCATTGGCGCGTCCAACAATAGCGGCTATCGTGTCTAGCCTCAAATCGGAGAGACCTGCCACATCCAATGACCCTCGTCCCCCTCCACAGTGGCCAGCAGGGTCGGCTGCGCGGTTCCGGAATTCACAAAACGTGGGCCGCGCACACCGTACTCATACTTCTGAGGATCTCGAGGCGATTTTGTTGAGGGTGACGAGACTCGAAGTTTAATCTTTGGCTGCTTTGTTTGATGTGATATCAATATGTCCAATTCTCTATGTACTGTAATAGGTGTCTCGACTTCAAAATGTATCGTATTGATCCTATTGATTTCGATTCCTTGAAAGGCTTGACTTGCAGGGAACACCGCAGTCGATTTATAATAACAGTTCAGCAATAATCAGTTACGGGATAGAAACAGGGGATGATTGCCATTGATAGGTTGTGTCATGCCAGACTCTGAGAATGAACACTCTCAGCGGAGCCAATAAGTTAAGCAGAAATACAGACATCGATTCATAGAAGCGCGCAAGACGCAAGTAAATAAAAATACCCTACGTGCGCATCCCATAATCCTTCAATGGCCCGAATGGTCCAATGCCACGCGCCCCCTCGTATTCCCAATAGCAAAGTACTCGTTACCTGCACCCTCCTCACTCATAAAACCCACACCTATCCCACGTCCCCTCCACCAATCGCAAAACCCTCAGAAACAGCGTCCCATCCACCCTCTCCACGCCCTCGATATCAATCCCTCGATCCTCATCTGCATCCCAACTTGAAACCCACACCGCTCGCCATACAGACGAGCATAGTACCCCAGTGCCCGGCTGGAGCTTCGGGAGGTGGTCATCTGGATGAAGCGTGCTTGAAGCGAGGAGCGTGGGCCACTTGTGTATGGAGGAAGAGGGGCAGGAGGAGAAGGAGGAGGGGGTGGTGTCGAAGCGCGTGATGTTGAGTGCAGGCCGCCCCATGTGAGCGAGACAAGGAGGTATGCGCGGAGGAAGCAAACTTGGGAGGAGGGTCTTAGGTGTTTGATGTACGAGTGTAAGAAGAGGGGCGTGGTGACGAAGTGCATGCTATAGTGTGTTTAAACCATCACTGACGTCGTGGGGGGCAATGTGGGTACGTACGTGAAGAAAGCAACATTGAACTCCTTCCTCATACATCCACCAACACCAAACGGTTGTATTACCCCAACACACCTCCTCAACCTTCCTCCCAACCTCCCTCTGGTCCGGAACGTCGAACGTCCAGTCTGCCATATACTTCATAATGGATGCACCATGGTTCCGCATCGTCCAGCCATACATCCCCTCCTCCGACGTGTCCCCGATTGTTTGGAGATCCGGGTCATGCAGGATGCGCGCGAGGGCAGTGAATACGTGCACGCTTTTGCCCTGCGATTCCGCAAGCTCGCTGAGGGAGAAGAATGCGTCCGGGATCCCCGCGCACATAGCCATCGTGTACGGCAGCCTGCGCCAATCCTTCCCCCCATAAATATTCAGCACAGCGCACGGGTAATCCAGGACGAACGACACACCTTCAACAACCATCCCCACCAACCCAAACCCAAGCCCCCGCGTGCATCATTACATGCAATAACCCATCCAAAACCTATTGAGCATCGATATCCCCTTTCCCTCCCCCCTCGAGCGAAGACGTGTCGTTCTATAACAACTGTGAATCTCTGTTCATAGACGGCAGATTCGAAGAACGATAGGTAGGCACTGTAATATCTACGCAAAGCGAAAATATCAGCAAGGGTGAAGCAGTTGAGAGAGAGGAGAACGCACCGCCGATCCCCCAAATGCTCCTCAAAGACGTTCCCCTCCGTGATTGGTGCGGGAGATGCATGAAGAGGGTGTTGGTATGCACTATCTGGGGTGTATGCTTCCCTGATACGTTTGCTGGATGTGTTGACATCAGTAAAATGGAGGGGTTGTCTTTGAGGTCTTTGTCTTTGAATCTGTATCTTTGTCTTTGTAGCACGTCTCTAA
>JABCKT010006614.1:0-35876 GCA_018858115.1 Tephrocybe rancida
GTGCCCCCGATGGATTGAAGAGCGGCGGGAAGCCGTACAACTACAAGGATGCAAGCAATGGGCTCCTGCAAGCCGATATCAATGCCAGCAACTGGAAGCGGGGGGATGACTATCTGCATGACCGCGCAATCCAGATTATTTCCTGGGGGGATGGCAAGTCTTCCGAATTGAAGTGTTTTCATTGAAACTGAGTTACGTCTACGCTATAGACGAAATGGAGCTCGATATCGATGATCCCGATCTCCCAACCCTTCCTCTTGTCATGAATGTTGACGATAAGACTATGGTGTGCGTCGACAACTCGCCAAAATTCAACCATGACCTTGCCGAATCCAAGGGACTTCCATCTGTCAGAAATAACATGAGCATCCCGAAGGCACTCAGGAGGATCCTGAGGGTGGACCCGGGTGGTATCTTTGGCACCGACGAGGGCAACATCGGCAGCAAGTCCAACAAAGCCCAGGCCGATCGTGACAAACGCCATCGTGAAGAAGACAATGAGCCTGGACCTTCCAGGAAGAAATCTCGTGAAGACGATGCCGGTGATCAGGATATTCGCTCTGTCCAATTGAGTGGTGCTATGCAGCAGCAGCTGATGAAGTTACTGGCGTCGTATCAAGACTAGTAGAATTTATACTTTTATCTTATTTATGTGTTTAAATATATCATGTTCAACGCTACAATCGAATGATGTAAGTGAAAACCACAAATTAAAGACTAATCTACTTGAAAGAACTTAGCAACATTAACATTGGGTAAACGGTCATAAGCAAACCAGTGTGGTCGTGACCAAACTCCTGTGGTCGCAACCAATCGTACATGGTCGCGACCAAATGTACATGGGCGTGCCCAATTGTACATGGGCACGCCCAAACGCAGGTATTCTGACAGAATGGGAGAAATGTAACAACAAGGAGGGCAACGACAATAGTGGGAGGAGGCATGATTTCAATGTCCAAAATGGGCATCGAACCACACTTCGGTGTTTACCGGCCTTGTTCACACAGCTGTTCATTGTTCTCAACGACGTTCTCAAAAGCTACCCAGATGACAATCAGTACTTATAATACACAGATAGTGTTTCAGTATATTTTTTAAGTATGATACAACTTGAATTTAGTCAATCAGCCAGGTGGAAGGGAAGTTATTCAAAATTAGCCATAAATGGAAATATCCAGAAAACCGCCATGGTATCATCGTCGGCAACGCTCTCAAGCTCGAACAAATGAAGTTTATTATAATTGTATGGTATAAACAGGTGCTAGAGACATATTAAGACTATTTAGAGCTTACAGCTCAATTTTCTATGGTGTTAAAGTCAAGTTAGACATAATGTCATATTCTACCCTATATAAAAGTAGTTGTGTTCATATGACATTATAGTGTGCAACACTATTATCATTCTCTCTCTCTCTCTCTGATGTAGTCAGTAATACTGTATGAATCCTTCCATGTTATGCAGAAAGACATTTTATGTCATTTTATTATAGTAGGAAAACTACAGGAAATTAATATACACATGGTGGGCCCCAATGCTCGCTACAGCTCCCACTCATCCCTCCCTTTCTCATCCCTCATCCCTTGTGCATCTTGCCCTTCCCTTATCTTGTCCCCACCTTGTCTTGTCCCCACCTTGTTTCCTTCCCCCCTCATTTTGCCCCTCCCTCTTGTCATCCCTCACTTGTTTTGCCCTTTGCTTGTCTTGTCCCCACCTCATCTTGTCCCCACCTTGTTTCCTTCCCACCTCATTTCACCCCTCCCTCTTCTCGTCCCTCACTCGTCTTGCCCTTCCCTCATCTTGTCCCCTCCTCATCCTGTCCCCTCCTCGTCTCATCCCCTTCTCGTCCCCTCCTCGTCTCGTCCCCCCCCCCCACTTCTCATCCCTCCCTAATTTTGTCACCTCCTTGTCTGTTCCCCCCCTTGTCCCACCTATCCTGGCCATCATCCTCTCTCTCTCTCTCTCTCTCGACCCCAAAGGGGTCGTGTCTCCAGGGCAGCGGTGTGTATTGTCACAGGGATAGGGAGAGTCAAGGAGTGCAATGAGGAGGAAAGGTGCATGGGAAGTGAGGTGCAGATAACAGGAAGTGGGGTACAGAGAGAGAGGAGGGGTGTGAAGACCCAGGTGCCTGTGTGGTAACATATGGTCAGTGGGGCTCGGGGGCAGGATCCTGAGCACACACCATGCAGGCATCCCACTATTTGGGTCCCCTGTCCTCCCCTCAGCATCGAACCACCTCCAAGGGCATCTCACATTGCATCAAACATGGAGGAGGGCCTGATCGTGACATCCCAGTGCTGCCTATACAAAGTGAATTTCCTGGGCAACAGCAAGCACTCAACTTCAAGTCCTCATTGAGGCTCATGGAAGAGTGAGCCGTGGGGTCACAGCGAGTGGGCTGCAGCCATGCGTTACCCTGCGCCTATCCCGAATTCCCAGGTACTCAGTGCGTGGGCAGGGAAAACACTGCTGTGGTGCCTCGTGAGCATTCCTGGATGTGTGGTGGGTGGAAAGGGTGTGGTGGTGGATCTGCTAAAGAGCCACGTGAGATGTGGAGGGTGGCAGGTGGAGCTGGGGGTTCTATTGGATTGCTGATGGTTAACTGGGTTTGCGGTACAAGATTTGTGCCATGTACCATTGAGGCATCCCGCTATTCAGGTCCCCTGATTGCCCCTCAGCGTTGTCCCAGCTTAGAGGCTGTCTCACATTGTGTCAAAAGTGGAGGAGTGTGTGAAGTCGAGGGCTAGGAGGTACCAATAATAATAATAAAATAAAGAAGTACCTAGAAACACACAGAATAGAGTGTTAGCATGGGTTTTACTTCATTAAAGACAAGTAATATAACAAAATACTTACCTCCTGGTGTTTGAGGTACGTTGGAGCAAGGTAGCATGCTTGCGGGAGTTGATGATGGTAGTGAGAGACACAGTTTGATGTCTAAAACAGGCATTGAACCAGATTTCAGTGTTTGTCAATTTCATTCACACACCTGCTCATCATTATAAATGATGTTCGGTGGGCATTCTGAGCATTGAGCACAATATATAATGTTTATGAACCTCAGTAACCATCTATTAAAGGCTCATTCCAACTTTTTTCTCTCTCATTGAAGCAGAAATTGAGAACAAACTTGTAGATTTGTTCATTGTGGCACACAGCATCATCCATAAGCATTTTCAGCCATCCAGCCCTTCCCGTGCTATTTTTATTGGGGAAACATATGGAATATCTGTGAAATATTATTCCGAACACCATTTTCAGGGTCCACTACCACCCATCATTTATGCTGCATCACAGGGAGGATTTTCATGTTTTGTGGATGTATTGACAGTTATTTACCAGCACCATCAAGATGCATGCCATGTCATTTGTGCGCATCAACCAAAAACATCTATTAATATCTCTGGGAAACATGCCATCACCCATCAATTCTGTGGGACAGTGAGAAGCTCATTTAATTATGTATTTGATGGCATTTATTATATTTTGAAGCCAGCAGGCTTTTCTTGATTATCCAAGCATTCCAAATTGGGTAGTTGGGCAACTGCCCCAAATGATGACATCCCATACTTGGGCAACTACCAGTATAGGCTGCCGTACAGCCATTGGTTGAGAGCAAACTTGAGCTGAGTATGCTTTGCAGATTTCAAACCGAATCTTATTACCGACTCATTTTCAAAGACAGGAGTTATATGTACATGGCCATCCCCTTGCGCCTCTGCCTCAGTGTCCTCCCTCCCCCCTACAACCTTACTCTTTCTCTGCATCAAACTCCTCTGATTCACTGCTGACATTAACTGGGCACTGGTGATATTTGAATACTCACCTTGCCATCCACTTATCGCAGTCTTTGCAGCTCAAAAATAGCTGACAGAACTTGCAGGAAGACAGGCCAGGATTAATGCAGGAGGTGAGGCATCTCATCTTTTGGTGCATATCCTCAATCTGCAACAGTGACTCCCTCTTAATGCCCATCGGTGCTGAACGAGCTACACGGTCCATCAGCTTCGGCACACCCAACGCAGCAGTATCCATTCACTTATGTATGCATCAATTCTCCTCTAGACCACCTTGGCACGGCACATACTGCCGAGTAGGGATACCCGGTGTTGAGTAAAGTTTTTCCAAACCAACTGTAACTTTTCATGAGTTGCGTTGCTTGAGTGCATGTTGTACTTCTGGTTGCATCAGGGCAGCGCTCAGTCGCACTCAACAGGGAGTCTCAAACTTATTGACGGAGCCAAGGTTCCCAGCTATTCTTCTCATTTTGGCCCCCCAGTATGTGCATTCTGCTGATACATCCATCACCCTGCTTATTCAGTGCCTCCCCTACCATTTGTTTCCTTCCTCTCAACTCTCCAATGAGAACAGTAACTACCCCAACTGGTTGATGTTGCCACATCCAACCCTGTTACATAGATGCACCTTGGTTCACACAAAACTTACTAGCCCATCTTAGTTAGCAGATGTGTTTCCAGGTCAGTTGCACTTCCCTCAAGGCGTGCTTCTTACTGACCCTTCATATGAAGTTTTGAAGGAGCTGAGGCCTCTTTCAACTGTCCCGCTACTTTTGGCAGCACCTCAGTGAGTGCAGTGTCTACTGACTCTGTTGCCTTTCGTTTCTTCACTGATCCCCTCTCTTGTAGAACAATCATTACTCCCACCGTTGACACTGCCACATCGAACTTATGTTACAAAGACGCATTTTCGACGCATCTCAGTTTGCATAAAATTACCTAGCCCGACGTGGTTAGCCGATTTGTTTCCAAGCCAGTCACCCTTCAAGGCTTGCTTCTTAGTGACCCTTCACATGAATGTTTGAAGGAGTGAAGACTCTTCAGATCTGCAAGAACTTTTCTCAGCCGTTCCTGCTACTTTTGGCAGTGACCCAGTGTGTTTACTCAACTGGGCCATTTTGTTTCCTCACTGTCCCTTTCTGTCTCTGGTTACTCACAGCAAATGCAATTGCCCAGGGCAGTGCTCAGCCACTACGCATCTTGAAGGAGCCAGACTTCATAATAATTGTATCACCAGTCCCCTACCAGTCAGTCCTGTGAATTTACTGCAGCCACCACTCACATGTGTCCCCAGTCTGCTGGCTTATCGGGTTCCTTTGGTCACTATCCCTTACCAATTGGCCAGACTCTGCCTCACTTTTCAGCAACAGCAGGACCTCTCAATTCAAATCAGAACTTCGTCCCTCGGGTGTCTCCATGCATGCGAGACCTTACTCTAGAATGATCTCAACCAAAGCACCCACTCTCCTTTCATTGTTCCAACTCGGCGGGCCTGTCTTCATCCCCCATTTCTCACTTCGCATGATCACCCCACTATATATAAAGGTTACACCAACCATCAGACTTTTGCCAGCCCTCTCTATCATGTCCTCCATCCCTTCATCTCCTACTGCTACTAGTTTGGGGTGCCATAGGTGAAACTCGATTGAAAATGCTCTCATGCAAGGGCCTAGGAAGAAAGTGTGCATTGAATGAACGACATTGTTTGACCTCCTTGCTCACTACGGCCTAGATTGTATCAAGACCTGCTTATTGGCCATGGCCGTCACTTCGGCCGTACCATCCACACTCTCTGCCGCATTCATGCCGTCATCAACAACGGCCTCATTATCGAGGCTGAACTCATCAATGGTGGGTCAGAACAGGCATTAACGTTTGAGCGAGCATAATTCTCATCTGACCCCTTCCGTGGCTTATATCCACTCTCTAGTAAAAGATTCAAGTACAAGATCTATCACCAAATCTTGACATTAACTCCAACCATGGAGGATAGGATCAACAGCGCTAGTGAAGAAGAACTACTCCATATCCCAGACCTGGTGCGCTACTGTGCTTGATTCTTACCATATTATCTTATGCCTTGCTATAGCTGCAGAAAGGTGCTTCTGGCATCCGGCCAGATGATACTCAAAGCCTTAAAAGCGTCATCATTGACTGGATCACTCCAAAGGGCCAAAGCCTGACACCTCCACTCTCTCGAAACATCAAAATCGACCGGGGCTTCCACCATGAGCACACCAGTACCCTGCTATGCCCCACTGGCCTTGACTGGGATGATCCTGAGGGAGTCAGATAGAGTCTTCATCTACATCATACTAACTATTCTTTGCAGAATAAGGGAGAAACTCAACTCTCAAGAGTTACTTGTTTGTGGTGACGAGTGGCCTGTCTTCATATATGAGCAGTATGTTTATGACCCAGAAGATCCTTGGACAGGCGCCTTTCGCAGGAATCTGCTCCTCAATGTTTGTCCTTTCCTCCTACTGCGTTGAACAGCTGACCTCTGAAATTCCAGGCATTTAAACATATCTTCATGTCCCCAAGTTCTGTTGAAAAAGAGAACAAGGCAACACGGTCTGGCAATGCTCGTATTCATGGCATGACATCTGTAACACCAGCTTCCATTGCTTATGTGGCCACTCAGGTTGGAGAATTGTTCATTTTTGAGACAAGCATTCTAACGTTTTGCAGGTCTGATTTATGCTTAGTTCTTCCAGCACATTCTCTCGAACGGATTGCCTCACCAACTCCAATTGATTCTACAACACTGTTCTTGCCATTTTGAACAATCCCGATGAGCTCGTCAAAACTAATCAGCTCCTAAAGTGGTGGAACAGGTGTGGCTTCCTTTGATTGTTTTATCAGAATGTTCTCATATTTCCCAGGCAGGTATTCCCTGGCCATGAGGAGCAGGCTTGCCGATCTGCAAACCCCAAAATTGCTTTGGCGCATATCAAAGCCAGGCGAGCAGTGCTGAAGCTGGTGGGGCAAGTGAGCGGTGGTAATTAACAGTATACATTCTGCATATATACTACACTGTTTATCATATTATACATAGACATACATGGCTATGCTTTCAATCTCTCACTAGACTAGTACTGTGTGATAAGACTTGTGTTGTTGTTGTGCCACCACCTATTTAGTCTTTCAGTATCAAATTTATATTAATGGTCCACTGTGTGAGTGGTCCCATCCTTGTGCTGTATCCCAATGCTGCCAACCACTACTTGATGCACAAGATAGGCAAAAGTTGCCAACCTTTGGCTAAAATATATATCTTGAACAGACAGGCACACTGGGCAAACTTCCAATATCTTGTTCCAGACCTGGTTGCTCTGACAACTCACTTCAAGTTGAGAGAAATTGAGCAGACTGGCGAATCTTCGTCAGGTACATAGTCTTGTTTCATATCTCAACAATGATGATCCTTGCTTTTCCCTATTCATCATGCAAGTCAGGCAAAAGTCAAAAACATCTGGTTTGAATGTACATCTTCAACTGAAGAGCAGACTGAGCATCCATCTCAAGACTAAGGAAGTGCAAGACATCTTCCAGGCATGATTGCTTTGACAAGTCTAATGCACACTGAGAGAGAATGAACAAAATGGCTTATCTTCACCGAGTGTCCACTTCTGGCAGTTCTCCACCATGGTTCCAATGTTTGTCATTTTTCACACGACTTGACCTACTTCCCATGATCTACCAGGAACACAACTCGGAGCATTTTTGGGAGCTAGGGCAGAACTATCTGTTTGATGCACTGATTGTCGTTTAAAAGGTTCACCACCTGATGAACCTGTTGGAAGATACCAATGCCACCAGTCATTATATGCCTAGGTTGGATGCTGAGGTTTTTCATCATACTTAGTTCATTATGTCAATACAATTGGACAGGCCTTGTTGTCCCAGCCCCCCAGGATCTCCTGTCCAATGTCGAATTTTATCTTCACAATTGCCCCAGTCTTTTTCATGCTGCTGTGTTTCAAAAGTGTTGTTTGTTCAATGCAGCTGATTGTCATTCAAAAGGTCCACCATCTTGATGAACCCGTCAGAAGCTACCAATGCCACCGACCATTGTATGCCAAGGTGGGTGTTGAGGACTCTCATAAGTCTTGGTTCGTTGTAGCAGTACACTCAGACTGGCCTTGTTGTCCCAGACTCCCAGAGTATCCACTCTGATGTCGACTTTTGTCTACACAATTTCCCTAGTCCTGTTCATGCTGCTGTACTTGAACATTGCTGTACGGCATATATCTGGGCTTATATTGTACCCTAACAGCCTGATCTATATTTCACTCCTTCCTCACCATATAATCAAATATCACTTCTTGTCAGAACCTATTTGATATCCTGATGAATGTTTTCATTATTCTCAAGTAGAAGTTGAGCAGCAGTCCATGATTAAATTCTTACACCAGCCAGAAAGTCAGAACCTTAAGAACTTCCATGTGGTGTAAGAATTGAAGTTATCATATTGAAATTTGCATTCTATCATGACAGCAGCCTGAATTTTTTATTTTATTACAGTAGTAGAAAGGCAAGACGGGAAGGTGTCTCTGACATCCAGTTGCAACAAGAACCGGTCTACAGTCACATGGGCACAGTTTTTGAGGACAGGCAGATGGATTTGTTTCAATTTGATGAGTCAGGCAGATGGGTAAGAGTAATAGCCGGTCACATGGCTTCATTTTTTGAGGACACAATTTTGGTCAAGAATCCAAAGCTAATACCTCAATCTATAAATAGATCTCGGAATCTCAAGATCCCCAGCGCATCAATTTTCTTTGCGTGCGATGGTATGGGCATGACTTGGGCTTGTGCAGTGCTGGGAGGCTAGGCGGTTGCATAAGATCAGCTTTGTTGATGGCGATGATGATGCTGCATTTGGGTTCCTTGACCCTGCACGGATTATTCGGGGTGTTCATTTAATCCCTTCATTCTGCCATGGCAAGACCTCTGAGCTATTCCCTCCTAGCAATAGTGTGTGTGCTCCAAGTGAAAGTGATCAAGATTACAGGCTATACAATGTTGTGATGTACGTGATTTATTTTCTGGTTTGTGCCTGCAACTGAACTCGTTTTCTAGGTTTGTTGATTGGGACATGCTTATGCGCTTTCATGGCAGAGGTGTTGGCCACAAATCGACTCGTGATGCTACTGACTCGTGATGCTACTGATATATTTCTTGACGACAGACATCGCACTGACCGATGGCAGTGCAGCCTGCAACTTGCATCCGGATGTGGATGTTGGCAAAGAACCTGGAAAGGCAGCAAGCAGCAGCAATGCGCTCTCAGATGAGGAGGATGACTATGGCTACACAGACTTGATGGCTCAGCAGGTTGAGTCTGATACTGAACCTGAGAACAGTGACAGCGGTGGCGATGACGATGAAGAGGCAGATGATTTACTGGGCCCTGAGGATGGCGAAGAGTATACCCAGGATATGGAGGATTTGCTAGGCTATGTCGAATTCTGAAGGATGTACGTTACACGGTGTCAATGAATTATTTTTCTATTTGACGCGACCTGTGACTATACATGAGAAGTAATACCACATGTATTAATTAACAACTGTCCCGCGTGGACGAGTATACCTGCCACCTGGCGGGTATCACCATTTATGCTACTCCCTTCCTGTTAGCTTGATCCATGATTCCTACCTGCCATTCTGTTTCAACCACGGCTCATGCCAGACGACCAACACCTTACAAGGTCTGTATCTGCCATGTGAGTGGTACCCAGTAAATTATGCAACCGTTGTTTTTGTAGATGATATAGCACAATAGTGTCGAGTCTCGTAAGACCCTTCAATTGAAAGGGATGTGGGCTTCTCCCGGGCGACGCCATTGGTATGAGGGATGAGTGTAGTGTGTAGTGTACTGTACCAAGACAGTTTCTACTAAAGTCCCCCGTCCGCGCTAAATGTCCTTTCTACCCTGAGTAAGCGACTAGGGATTGCGCCACGTGGAACAAGTGAGGTTCGAACAACGTGCCGGTTGCGAGGTTCATGATAGCGCATTCTGATCATACACCTGTTTCAGGTAGAAGCCTCCGAGGAGTGGCTTGCATTGTCGTGTTCGACATTATGTACGAGAACAAGTTTCTTCATCAGGGTCTCCAAAAGTGTATATAGCTTGACATCCTATTCGCTCAGCGGTGGCTTAGTCAGTCAGTGCATTGAGGCTAACACACGAAGAATATGAGGACTGATGCGGTGCTGTAAATAGTGATGAACCTATAGTGGGACGTGGCCTGAACGGAATCAATCATCGACGTTGCGAGAGGGACCAGACTAGAACAGTACTTATCAGCACTCGACCACGAAGGCATAGCTGACAGTCCACTGGCAATGAAGCGTTTTTTCCACCAAGCCCGCAAGCGATTGCCGCTGAGATTGTTGATCTGCCTCAAAGTCGCCCGAATCTTTTGATCAGTTTCTTGCATGATGGCCTTGGCCTGGTCGCTGCTCTCATCCTTCCTAAGTTGTGCAGCAGCCATGCGCTAGTTCCCCCAAAGTTCTTCGAGGGTGCATAGCAAGGCCTGACCAGCTTCAGTCTCGGGAAGTATCTTCTTGACCTCTACCAGTTCTTGCTGAATTTCGACTGCGTCGACGTCTTGAGTGACTGCCTGGTCAAGAATGTGTTGGATAATGGCCCAGCCGGACTCTCGAGAATCGGTGAAGCGGAGTAACTTGGCCCCGAGGTCGACCATCCAGTGGTGTTCTCGGAGCTGCTCCTCACGGCGTCCGCCAACTTCATGGGGAATTTCGCCCCATTTCGTAGTTGCTAAGACGACGTTCTTGGTGGCGTCCCTGCCGATCAGCTTGTTGAACATATCAAGGTTCTTTTGCACAGTCCCAAGAAATCGGGTCTGGCTGATTTCGTGTAGATAGATAACGCCGGCTAAAGTCATATTAGCAGGGTATCTATCGACATTGGTCAGTTTCAAGCAAAGGTTAGAGGGCGGACATCAGACATACGATCGAGCCAGCCAGGCAGCGATATGATTCAAGATCTCAGAATCAGGCACATACGTGTCATCAAAACCAGGAGTGTCGACGACGATGATGTGGCGAGCGGGATCGGTTGGATGAGGTAAGATTACGTGCTGTAACTGAGCGGTCTCTGATTTGAGTTTATGGCCGGACCACCGCGACGTTTTGGCCGGCTACCCAGTTGATAAACTATGCGAGAAGGTGAGGACTCGATCAACACTAAAGTCAGATGTCCTACCGTGCTTTTGCCCGCTCCAGTCGGCCCCATGATCCTACTCAGAGAATCAGCGAACTGTCCAAGTTACGAAAATCGAGTTACTCACGGGATGACAATGTCGGTGTCTCTCGGATCATCGAGGAAGGTGTCCTCGACTTTTTTCTCGCTAGCTTTCCATACGCTTCGCTTCATAGCTGTGATCTTCTTGTCGGTCTTGCCGCTGAGATCGTTGAGTGACGAGCATCAGCCATTTGTGGAAATCTAATCATAAGAAAGTCATACTATGTTGCTCGGGCATCAGAAGGCCTTTGGGATGCCCCAGAGCCGGACCTTTTGAGTCAATGAGTAACTGTAGCAATCGATATCCACGGACAAACGTACGTCGGCAGCTTGAGGTTGGTGGTAGCGCCGCTGTGGCTATGCGAATATTGCTGGATGCTAGATGTAAAGTATTCGTCAACTGAGGGGAAATAAGAGTCGTAAGGCAACCGTACGGTGTTGTTCGGGCATCAGACGGCCTTTGGGAGGCCCCAGGGGAGGCGCTGACATCGGTGACATGCTGGATTTCTTTGGTAGGTGGGACCAGTGGACTGCAATGGAGTTAGGTTCCGTCCAATGGGAACTTGAGGAGGGGAAAGAAAGCTAACTACATCACTTCCTTCTGCATGGGTTTCGTGGTGACCGGAATGGCGCTATCAGTGAGGGTGGCCGAGGTCTGACACGCGAAATCTTTCCTGTGACCCTCGATGTCCAGGTCGGTTTCGGGCCTTACATTCTTCACTGTCTCGTTCTCCGTCGGTACATGTGATTTTGTAACAACGGCTTCAAAAGGCCTTCGAGATTTGGCCTCCAGTGTGTCGTATGCTCTTCAATACCGGTTTGATCAGTTTTGAATGTGTGTTGATCTGAAGAAGAAAAGCTCGTACACTCGATCGTTGTCTCGCCGCTACAAAACCGAAGTCAATTACTATAACCAGAGATTATGCGTGTTAAATCTAGCTACCGCTCGTTTCGCGTCTTCGCCCAACTGGCCATCAACACTGACCGTGCGATAAATCGGCATAAGAACATAAACATACTTCGAGAACTACGCACGCAATAACAACACGTTTCTCTGAGTCTTGCGTATCTCCGAAGACGGTGGGATGAGTAAATCCTGTTTTGGCACGTCTTCCGAGGACGTTAGGTTGGTTCGGGGAGTAGGAAGTCTTGGAAGGCGAGGAGTCGAGGGGGGGTGAAGATGGACTCCTTGAATTTGAATGCCTCGTATTCCGAAGGATCTTGCTTGAAATGTTACGAAAAAAAAAAGTGGTTCGTTTGGCAGATTCAACTGAAGATGCCACACTAATAAGACTGTCAGTGCATAACATTGCGCCCTGCCTGCCTGGCCTTGATCGCTACCTACTTACTTGTTTGGGGCAACAGCTGGACCTCTGGCGATTGAGATATTAGGTAATTGTAACATTCTTATCGTCCTCAGACGTACAGATACGGGTTTTCCCCTTCCCTCTGATCGTCATTGCTAGGGTTGAGACTGGAAGCAAGATCAGGTACTGTTTGTTGTTGCATACGGAGCCATAGTATGTACCGTGCGGAGTCAGTCGTATCCATTCCTAGAACAGGTGTGCCTGCGCCATTGTTTATGATATCGTTCAACTCTTCGACGGTCATTGTCTCGAAGGATTTTCTCATTCGGCCACGAAATTCTTGAGGGGAGATGAGCGTGGTATCTGGGGCCTGTCAAGTGTCGTCAGCGAGATCGGTCATCAAGCAACCTAGAATGGCGACGGCAGATGGTCTTTTTGAAGTGTCCCTCTCCCAGCAGTCCACCATTAACAGCCATATTTTTTCTGTCAATCCCCATGCTCTCCAAGCCGGATTAGTGGCTTCAGGACGCTCAGGAATGGCTCCCAACTGAAGTTGTAATATAATGGCAGAGTCCTTTGTGAAGCGAGCAAACGGAATCTGGCCTGTGAAGATCTTCGTGATTGTTGGTAAGAAACAAAGTAAATGGCTGAGAGTAGCGAGCACACCTCATAGCAAACACATGCCAAGGCATAGACGTCGCCCTCCTTACTGGTCTCTGACTCAAAATCCTCTGTAGCGCCAAGCAATTCTGGTGCCTCCTTTGAAGCTGCTGGGGCCAAATCCGGCCAGAAGTGCTCGACCTGTGTCATCGACGAGAATATTAACCTGACATCGTGAACTGCGTAAACTCGAATCAAAGGAGGAAAATAAACAAACTATCAACGTACACCCTTCAGATCTCCATGGATTATGTCAACAGCGTGCAAGTACGAAAGGCCGCTCCCAACATCGACCGCCTGAGGAGCATTTCAAGTTATAACACTACTAGGAAATGCAAATTGAGGTAGACGTACGAGTAACGCTCGAGGGGCATCAGGATTTTGCTTCAGGTACTTGGTAATATGTTCATTTTTCATCCACGTAGAAACAATAGAAACCCGATTCTGGAAGAGAAAAATACCGTAGATTGTCAAAACGTTCGGGTGGGATAGTTGTCCCCATAGCATAGCTTCTTTCCAAAACTTCTGGGAAACATGAATATCAGGTGGATGAGGTCAAATATGGACAGCAGGACTCACTGGAGGCGTGCACCTCGAGAGCCGTCACGTGGAGGAACGGGTCAGACAGGATAGGATGTCTATCAGGTATGTACATGACAGTATATATAGTGTCGCCGTGTATGCACGGACCAGCATGTGCAACGCCACGATGCACTGCTCCATCACTCGTATTGTATGCTCGGTTTGATCCATTGGAAGCCGACGTATTGCCTTTATAGCAACTACCTGCTCACGAAAAACACCCTTATAAACGTCCGCGAAGCCTCCTGAGACTTCAGGATATTCGCCAATCTGTACGACATCGTCCAGCTTGTAGCACGTCGGGGAAAGCTCTAATCTCGATGAAACTCTCTGTGTCGCAATGATCAGGCCCCGTCGAAACTGCAAGTCTAGTTCTGGCCAGTCAAGCAGCTAACGAGTTGTTTAGTGGAGAACACGACATATTATATAACGAGACACACCTGTTGAAAGATGTCAAGCAGTCTCTGAGCATCTGAGGCTTGGCATTGCACAAGTCGCTTGCAAAGATCTTTGTCTTGGAAGACAAATTTCAAGCGATTGATCAGCGGGAGAAGACTGCTCCAGACGCAGAAATCAGCCATGCCTTCACCGACGAGGGTTTAGACGTACGTATCCTGCTCGCTGGTGGCCTTGCTAAGCGAGGTCTTGTTGGAAGGTTTTATCTGTTTAAAGAGGGCGAACAATCTTGAAACCCAAGTCTGTTCTTGATCCGAATCGGTATCTGCGTCGAAAAATTCATCTGTATCACCTAGCCTAGCAGGAAGTTAGTACACAACGAGTGTCTATCTTGTAAGAACGCCTACCTCTTATGGGCGGTACCTGCAGGAAGGCGGCCCATCAGGTCACTAGCTTCTTGATTACGGCTAGACTGGCTATGAGTGAAAGTCGGATATTTGGTGGTGGCGAGGCGTTGGGAGACAGGACCGCAGGTTGGATCAGCCCCTACTGATAATAATATGAGAGGTTTAGCCAGGCAAACACGAGGTGCAAGACAGCGACAGGAATTGGATGCAAAGTGATCGACTCGTACCTGGCGCAAATGTTACAACAATCGTGGCTCATGTCCTCACTTTCGCCTATCCGGCTTGAGCCAAGTACTCATTATGAGCAGCATTCAATGACAAATGCAGAAAAATGTAAATCTTCATTGCCGTCGATCGAGTACGTGGATGCGTTCGAAAGACATATGAAAGCTGCTCTTATCCTTGGAACGCCGTTCCAACTTTTGACGTCTCTGCCAAACCGCCACCAGCAAAGCCAGTTCCTGCAATATATGTGTAAGGCTAAAGACATGAAAGAGGCAACAAATGTGCAACATACCTTCCCTCTTCAACTCCACGATATCTTTCTCTTTCAGTTGCTTGTCACAGACGATACATTGTTTGGCCGGGCGAACGAGGGTATCTGTACATGTTTTACACGTAACATGGGCACAGGGCTTCATGACTATAGTTTGCACAGGTGTTAGAAAACAGGACTCGAGGATGTAGGGTGTATTTGAAGAAAGCGTACCGAACATGAGGAGGCTATTCGATAGACGTTTCTTACAGGATGGGCACATAGGCTCAGCGTCTTCTTTCTTGGTCTTCTCTTCAGACTCTGCGAGTGACGAGGCAGTCGATCGAGCGGGGCCGGCATTGTGATCGTGATATGTGAATTTAACAGGTATTAGGTGCTTGAGACTTGAAGAGCGGTCAGTACGAAGGACACACGATACACGAGCTGCGGATACTCACGCGATAGGATGCGGAGGATTGCCTCCACGACATGTTGTCTGCACTTTGACGTCCTTCAGCGAAGTCGGAGGTCCAGACGATGAGTACGTCGGTGTCAGTGAAGGAAGCCAGAAGTCAGGGAGTTTATTCCGCAATGACTCCGCTTGCTCCCGTTCGATTTCCCGAAGAGCAGCCTCTTCAGCTTCTCGTGCTAGAGTCTCAACAGTTGATGAATCGAACTCGAACTTTCGTTTCGTTCCTCTCGCTGGTAGGCCGAATTAGTACAATGCCCTCTAGAAACGAAAAGCACTCACAATCGTCTGCGTCACCGCCTGATTTCGTTACTGCGGTGGAGGGTAATCCAGACAAGCCCAGCTGCCCCTTCTCGAAATCCCTCAATACGCGTTCCCTGGCAGACTCCTTGGCTCTCGCTTTCTCCTCTTCCGCCTCTTTCGTAAGAGTGTCCAACTTTTTCTTCTGAGCTTGGATGTCCTTTTTCTGCGACACTGACAAGGTCAATGACGAACACTCGAACACTCTCATGGCGTAACTCACAAAGATCCGTGTAGACGCACTCCTTGCAGAATAGATGGCCTTCTCCACATGCTACTGGTTCTCGCGCACTGTTTAGGCATAATGCACAGGCGTCGAAGCGTCGCATAGATTCATTTCCCAAACGTTGCTGGAGATTTGCGGTTAACTCCACATCGACAACTCGCAAATGAAACTCACCCGTTTCGTTCCATAGTCTAATCTCTTGTATTCAGCGTAGCTGAAAATGGAAGAAGCAGTATTGTTCTTGCTGTGTTTCGTCATGAGTGCAGTTCACGGTTGGTGGAGGAAAGGCTTGTGCAATGACTAAGCAATATAAGGTGTTCGGACTTTTCGGACGAATAATTTCTTTGAAATTACAAGCTTCTGTTTAACGTTGTCTTGATCCACGTTGTACAAAATGCCAAGAAAAAACTCAAAATGAACCCCAAAACGAGGCCCTCGGCCTCGCGATCTCTGCGTGGCTTGTCTTAGCCTAGATAAAGACTGACAGGTTCAATGACTGCCCCCCCCTTCCCACTTTTAGTCGCCAGGAACGCCAGGTGCCTTCACTCCTACCGATTAGAACTAGAGCAGGACGATAATAGGCCTTCCTCGTCACAAATAGACAAAGTGTCAGTTGTCGTCATTTCAAATCATTGCTACTGTGTCTGATTACTTATAATCAAGTCACTATACCAACACAACTAGAGCTATTTCATATATCGCACCTCTCTCTTAACTCCTCCACCCACGATGCGATTCAATCCTTCACAATATCTAGCCACCGCGGTGGTGCTATCTGTCGGCACTCAGGCCGCATCAACTGCGCCGGCGCCTACTCCCGATCTCAGTGCGCCTAAGACGCCCAAATCCGCGCAGGACGCATCATCAAAGTGGATCTGGCCATTCCGCTACTCATCCAATAAGCAGGCAGTTAATGCGGCCCTTGATGACAGCGTGCTGCTTCGTGGGACGCCAGCCGCATCTGTCCTTCGTCGCCACTCTTCTGCGCGCCATAGACGAAGGATCCATCCTTGAGGATGCCACGAAAGCCTCGTAAGCCTGACGACCTGATTGTTAGATACGGCTCTGACGACCATCATCAAGACATAGAATGTGATATTATTCTTTGACTTATATATCCAACTTATATCAACGACGATCCGTACAATAGAGGCCTCTGTTCTTCCAAGACACTCTAGATGAGTTCTTGCGCCACTCATAGAACCCACACTCCTTGGCACTTCACCTTTTATTTACCTACAAATTTACAACAGATGAAATGTAACTAGCTGTTCGATGATTAACCTGTGTCAACGATTTCACAGTCCCTTCTCAGGTGTTATCTCGACCACATACACCACCTTGCTGACAATCATGGGTCAGCTCGCAAAACCTGCGCAACTGCAATTGGCTGAGCATAACGAAGAGCGTCATCCTACCAAATGCGTCACTGCCCCCTCGTCTTCTTCAGGAGAACATCCAGATTGGATGTGCGATTTCGAGCATAAGCATCGGCGTATTTGATACTGTCCCATGGATAAGTAGCACAATTCACGCTGCTGCTCGGTATCTGTTATAAATCTTCTGATCCGTTATACTGAACACTATAAAGCGACAGTGATCAAGGTTCCTCTTTCACAAGCCCTCCTCGCACTCGCACTCGATCCACCCTCCTCAGTTATCAGTGCGAATTGATAGTACGCTGTCTCCCGCTGGTCGACGAAAACCAACCTAATTTTTCATTCACCCATTCCAGTTCAGCATGCCAGGAAAGAAACCGAGCACCACTGCTTCGTCCAAAGTTCAAACCGGTGTAAGTATCACCCTCCCCTCTGTCCCTTCGTCCTCATGCCGATCCTCGTCACAGACTAAGACAGGTTCCGGCAAGGCCCCAGCCTCTGCTCGGGCCCAGGTCGCAACTGGCACCAATGCCACTAAGACCGCCGGAGGCAACGTTCCCAAACCATCTACTGGTGCTGCGGCGACGCTGAAAGCGCCCACCGGACCCAAGGCTGTAAAGAAATGAAATGCGAGATTCGGATGGGGTGTGGTGATGTCGGAAGGCCTTGTAGACGCCCGGAACTCGGAGTAGATCAGGCCTTGTTTTACGATCGTTCGTCTCTTGATATAGGCTACATAGATACTTAATTGAGCAAATTGGACGGCTTATTCATGAACTTGAACGCTCATTTCAGAACCATGCCTACCGCGATTGTACGCATATGAGGCTCCTTGCAACCAAAAGAGTCTGAAGCCGGGCGCGGCCGCCACCAGGGTGCTTTGTATTGGCTTTTGGCCTAGCGATATGCACCTGTTCACGGAACTAGCGCACAAGCAGCGTTTACAGGCTCGTTAGCTCAGCGAAGCCCGGCGAACACGTTGCCTCATGCATCGGCACGCGGTTTCAATGAGGATGAATATATGTCATGAAGCGCTATTCATGATCAGTCAGACACCGCACCTCTTACTCACAAAAGCCACTCACCTGCGCTCGACTTCCCATACCTACAAACACTCTTCAGGGTTTTTCAAGGCTTTATCTGAGTCGCTGAGGTCATATCACCAATGGGCAAAGCCAAGAATAGGAAAAGCATCTCGTGGAAAAGAGAGCTCAAGGCGGAGGATGTCTTCTTGAGCGATCCGAAGGAAAGTGATGTGGTTATTCCGTAAGTTAGGCTGTTCTGAGCAACGATGATAACACGCCCTGACAGTCGAGTTGAAGAATTATGGGTCCTTCAGGGGCTGGGAAGAGCACAGTGAGCCAAATCTAGTACCCACAAAGTTCTCAGAATCTCACCATACCAAGTTCATCAACATCCTAATCGGCCAAGAAGTGGCGTCCGTTGGCCACGAACTACAATCGCACACCGCACACATACAACACTTTACTTTCAGGCACCCCGATCTTCCAAACCGGCGTGTCGTGGTCATAGACACCCCCGGCTTCGACGACACCGATATCGACGACCGAGAGGTCCTGCGGCGCATTGCTGTGTGGCTGGCTCGATCGTGAGCCTCGTCAAAATAAATATTGCCTTGAGCCTGCACTAACCCTTGACCACCAGCTACGACGCGAAAATGAAACTCGCGGGTGTCATCTATCTTCACGAAATCACCCAGCCCCGTATGCTTGGGACCTCGCGAAAGAACCTTGACATGTTTGTGAGACTGTGCGGCCCAGACGCTATCAAGAATGTCATCCTTGCCACGACGAAATGGGATGAACTACCAAGCAACGAGATGGGAGAAATGCGCGAGTCGCAGCTAAAGGGCGAGCACTGGAAACATATGGTGGAGTTGGGTTCCCGTATTCACCGCTTCGATTGCTCCCAGCGGTCGGCGCGGCGTATTGTGAACTATATTCTTGCGAAGGACCCTCTTGATGCGGTGCAGATACAGACAGAGTTGGTGCAGATCGGGGATATTCTCGCGGAGACTGAAGCAGGCCGTACGCTGCGTTTCACTCTTCAGGAGCTATTAAAGATGCAGAAGCACGTGTCGGCGAATCTACGGAGCGGACAGGAAGATCCTGACATGGCAGAAGAGGCCGTGAAAAATGAGGAGAAGATTCGGGTGACGCTAAAGCAGATCAAGGAGCTGAACGTTCCTTTATCCCGAAAGATTACGCGTCTGTTGGGTTTTTCGGTGAGCTTCGTTTACAACGGCACGAAATTAATCAATAAATTTTGTCATCTAGTGAAGAGAACCTGTGCGTTGGGCAGTTATTATTGGAACATCGATTCAGTTTCTGAAGAGTGCTGGACTCGATTTCGAACCATAAGGATCTAAGGCTCAACGGAGCGTGCTGTATCGATGTTCTCATGGCCGTACCCAATCAAATGTATTATGCAATGCCTACGCGGGTAGCACACGCAATGTAGTTAGCAGGAGTAGCAATGACATATCAATCGTTGGGGTCATGTACGACGACGTCCATTACGGAACGAAGATTCATTGAAAACCCAGTTTCAACGTCCGTAAGTGTCAAAGCCTCGATAGTGTGAACGCCTGGCGTGACTGCGAGGAACTCCATGCGCACGGACTGGCACGCAGATGGACGGAGCGGCCTACGATAACGTCAGTTGACGAAAGTAATTATATCACAGGAGACATACCCTATACGGACTCGTGCATCCAAAGGTAATATCCCTGGGAACCCTTCCTTCCCCACCTTAGACCCATCCGAGCGGTTTTCACTCTCCTTTCGCCTCTTCCTCCGCGCAGGGCACGTCACCTCAAACCGACGCGTCCACTCCGACTGGTTAAACACGAAAATGTCCAGTGTAAAGTAGTCTAGAGGGTATATCCTCCCAGGCCCAAGCTCATCCAAAGCGCTCGGCTTTCGCATGCTCGCCGCCTCTTCCGGGGGAAGCAAGCCAACCGAAACGACGATAGACTCCCCACTATGTTCTGTCATCTGCAGCTTTGCCAACATCTTTTGCTCGCCGAACCCTCCTGCCACCCATGGGCCGGGGGTCTGGGGTACAGGTAGGTTACCCATCCCCGTGCCGCGCTCGCGGCGGATCTCGACGCTGGGTCCAATATTCCCAGTGGTGTGAGACGCAATCGGGCTTTGGGAGAAGGGACTGGGCGGGACGGCGGATAAAGGGGAGTATGCGGGGTATGCGGGAGTCATAGGTGGCGGGGATGCAAATTGTTCAGGACCTCCTGTATTATGGTGACCGCTGGTGTCGACTACCATCTGTGGTGCGGGTGGGGGTGCGCTATAGGTGGTGGGTGAGCGAGGTATTTGTGTCGACAGTGAAGGAGGCATATAGGAGGTCCTCGACGACGCGCCAGGGAGTGGTGGCTGCTCTCGTTCCCGGGCAGAGAATGCGCCTGGATGGAGCAGAGAGTTGGGTCGGTTAGGATTGGCCGATTTCAAAGACTGGAGGTTTCCGCCTGCAACTGTATGTCGTTTACTGCCGGTGGTGATAGCAGATTGAGGTGTGGAGCCAGGCGAATACGGTCTGTTTGGAGATGTGAACCCAGCAGTACGCGGTGTCGTGGAGACGGGGAAGGGAGAAGCGGGCTCAGGGAGAGCTTGAAGCCCTTTAAAATCCTCGTCTGCCTCGATCATGTTATTTTGATGTGCAGAGAGATCAAGGACACAATTCCACCTCGAAGAGAAGGTAGTTGTCGGATACGCAGTGTTGTTTTCCTTTGCAGGCGGTCGCGGAATGATGTAGGGCTTCCCAAAGATATTGATCGCCACTGCCCTCTGAAGCTCTGGGTTGTTCGCTTGTGGAAAGCCTTCCGGATTATTGGAATCCTTCGTGAGCGAGAAGCCCTCGACTTCCTCAGGTGCACGTAAGAACGAGACCGCGTAAAGCAGATTGTACTGCGCCAGGGCTCCAATGTGGAGAGGAAAGGTCTTGGATTCCACGTCGCCACTGAAGCACCCGTCACCCCAACCGATGAGCGTAGCTTTGGCACCCTCGCCGCCAATGGAGACGTCGACCTTCTCAACCATGAACCCAATGCCGGCGCCAGACTCCCCAGTGTTCTCGACCTCAACACAGAGCACAACGGTGCGCTCTTCATTTCCTGCTTCCCGCCTCTCGCGTTCTCCCTGCGCTTCATCAAGGTCTGAGCCTCCTTCTTGATCTGGGAGGAGAACATAAGGCACGAAGACTGTCCGCATACGGACACGGAATCCTGACGCTGTTTGCATAGTCTTGCGGAAGGATTTTCGAAGTGTTGGGTGGGCGGTGCGCACAGCAGTCATAGGAGACGGTGAGGGCGCGGCGATCGTCGGAAGGGCCACGGGGGGCAGTGCAAAGAGTTTCTGCCTTGATACAGTCCCCAGACGTGTAGATGGAAGGTTTATTGCCTTATTGTCGGTAAATGTGGGGCCTGCCTTCGCAGCTTTAACCATAGCTTCAGATGCTGAACGAACTGCTTACCCGCCAAGAGCCCTTCAAGGAGATTCACTTCTTCAAGGCGATCATACGTGTCTTCCTCTTCCTCGACAGGCATTCCATTCGGGGTGGCAGGTGATTCTGGGGGTGCGAGAAGCTGACTACCCACCAAGTCAAAAAATGCCGCCAGTGGATGGTTCGTTTGACCTAAAACAATAGGCTTCTCTCGCAGAGTTGCAGAAACAGTTAAACACAGAAGTGGGTCCGAAAAGTTCAGCCGTAGGTACGCTGCGGGAAGGTTCAGAGTGTGCGATGGAGATAAGGGCCGTTACTCACAGACAAGGAGAGACAGGCGATACACTGCAACCCAGACTTGCTCATCGTCAGACCACAGTAGCGAGAAGGCCTCCTTCGAATCTTCTGATGTACTTTGACCCCATATTGTGGCAGTGAGTAGCGTGCCTTCTGCGGTGACATATCTACGGTCGTGGTCCGCAGAGGATGGGGTTGGGTTTGGGGTGGCTGGAGGAAGAATTGAGGGATGGTGAGAATGTACTTGAAGACGGCCGTTGGGCTTTGACGATGATGGTGCTGTCCGAGGAGGCGCTGAGAGCCTTGAAGTACGAAGTATATCTGGGTTTGGCGCAGGGACGGAGGATATATATGTCGCCTCCAATGAAATTTGTGTGTGCGCCAAGAAGGTTAGCAGGGTTTCAGGAGGATGCTCTGGGTCCGGAGGGGATGTAGAGCTCGTGTGTTCGATACGGAGTGTTAACAACGACTGGAGTTGTTCATCTGTTGGTTTATAAGTCGGCACCACAAATTACCAAGAACTTTGAATCACCAAAAAATGCTTGTCTACGTTCAATAGACCCTGAACGGAGCTTTCCTAACCATTTATCTGGAGGCCCCACCGGTGGATAGTCGACCGAGGTGTCAGGAACCACAACATTCAATACAGACGACGCAAACAAATGCTCGAAGGACATGGCTCCTGGGTGTTCGGATTTCTGAACCTTCCCTAGAGTATAGGCTTTCCAGAGCACTGCTCTACCCAGCAGGTTCAGTCGAATTGAGTCTCGGGATGATGATCGTCAATAATCGAGAGGTTTATTTACTAGCAACTTGGATAACAAACATGAGCCCAGTCATGCGCCTTTCCTTTGCTTTTCCTCGACTGTTCTATTTACCATGACCACAACGCTCAACGACGAAGTAACCTCCTTATCTATTCCTGTCCCTTTCACGGTCAATACAATCGCCTTAGATCTCAAGAACAGCCTCATTTGTTTCTCTGTCGTCAGATCGCCTTTCTAAAGGCCCAATGAAGTAACTGCACGAGTTCTCCTCATGTTCGATCGCTGGGTCCTGATTCGCCCATTGGAGCTGCCTAAGCTTGGATGTATAGATAGTCCTGTGATCTTCCTTGCGCTCACTGGCTACGTTTTTCCCCTCACCTTCAAATCTGCTCACCCCAATGCCTGCTTCTCATGTCAAGTACGAGAGTCCAGAGCTACAGAGTGATGACCCAGCTGTGCAAGCGAACGATCTCCCGCCGAATGATTCCACCACCGACGATTTTGTCCTAATTCCGTGAGTCCTGCTCTGGATTGGCTTATATTCACGTGAATGACCATGCCCCTAGCACTGCCGAGAGCGTGAAGTTGTCGAAGTGGGAGGAATCTCCATATAAAATTCCCGATTTCAGTAACCTCGGACAAGGGGAGCTTTTTATGAGTTCAAATGCACAGAACGATATTCCGGCCCTGCAAGACGATCTCATGCGGAGTGAGCCCACCACCGACAATTCGAAGGCAACATATCCTATGGTTTCGTGAGTCCTGCTCTGCATTGGCTTATATTCCTGTGGATGACCATGCCTCTAGTCCTACCAAGGAAGCGAAGTTACCGAAGCAATATAGAGCTTCCTTTTTGAGTGACCTCAGACCAGAGGATCTTATAATGAACCCCGATGCACAGGACGATGCCCCTTCCGTACAAGTAAGCGATCTCATGCAGACTCAGCCCACCACTGACGATTCAAAGGAAACGCATGCTGTGGTTCCGTGAGTCCTGTTCTGTATTGGCTTTTCTCCATCTGGATGACCGTGCCTCCAGCGTTCTCAAGGGAGTACAGTTGCCGAAACGAGATAAAGCTTCATCCAAACGTCCCTTTTTCAGTGACCTCGGACAAGGGGATGCACAGAGCGATTCCCCAGCCCTACAAGCGAACGATCTCATACAGAGTGAGCCCACCAACGATGATTCAAAGGAAACGCATGTCATGGTTCCGTGAGTCCTGTTCTGTATTGGTTTATGTTCATCTGGATGACCGTGCCTCCTAGCACTGTCAAGAGCGTGAAGTTGTCGAAACGAGATAAAGCTTCATCCAAACGTCCCTTTTTCAACGATCTCGGACAAGGGGATGCACAGAACGATTGCCCGTCCTTACAAGTGAACGATCTCATGCAGAGTGAGCCCACCAATGATGATTCAAAGGAAACGCATGCTATGGTTCCGTGAGTCCTGTTCTGTATTGGCTTATCTTCATCCGGATGACCGTGCCTCCAGCGTTCTCAAGGGGCTGAAGTTGCCGAAACGAGATAAAGCTTCATCCAAACGTCCTTTTCTGATTGACCTCAAGCCAGGGGATCTTTTCATGGACGATCCCAAAGAAACCGATGTTATCATCCCGTGAGCTCGTCCCCGCGGCCCCCTCCACGCCTCTGCCGAAGCGCTGATATGGCTTGCAGTATCATTGGTATAACGGGGGTGGGGAAGAGCAGCGTAACTATCTTCTCACTTCAGGTCGACAACTGACTCACACGTCTTCCAGTTCATTAATATTTTGCTTGGGCAGGACGACGTTGCCCAAGTAGGACACACTCTCAACTCTCATACAGACCATATCCAGCATTTCGCATATCCTCACCCGCACAAACCGGGTAGCCGCATCATCGTTATCGATACGCCAGGATTTGACCATACAACTGTAGACGACAGGGAGATTCTGAGGCGAATCGCTGTGTGGTTGGCCCAATCGTGAGCTTCGGCTCAACAACGAGGCGGTTTATTTGCTCACAACTCGATCTCCAGTTACAATGCGAACATGAAACTCGCTGGGATAATCTACCTCCACGAAATCTCACAATGCAATATGCCGCCTGTGCAAAGAAACCTTGACACCTTCAACAAACTGTGTGGTCCTAAAGCTGTCAAGAACGTCGTCCTCGCTACCACGAAATGGAGCGACATCCCAGATAACATCGCCGAAGAGCGCGAGAAGAAGTTGAGGGAGCACCACTGGAAGGACATGATCGACCGCGGATCCGCCTTATTCCGGTACGAAGGTACGCAAGCCTCGGCTCAGGGCATTGTGGACCAGATCCTCGCTCAAGAGCCCCTCGATGCCGTTCAAATTCAGAAGGAGTTGGTCGATCTCAACAAGATCCTCTCGGAGACAGAGGCCGGTCGCAGCCTCTTCTACAGCCTCAACGACTTGCTGGAAACTCAGAAACGCCTGGGTGGGCATGAGGGCCCTCATTCCGATTTGCATCGCGTAAACGACCACAAGATTCGGTCGGCCCTCCATCAGATCAAACATTTCAATTACCCTCCGCTTTCGAAAAAAATTAAGCGTTGGCTTGAAGTGCGTACTAAATATTCTCTATGTTAGACTATATCTCAACACCATGTTAGGGCCGAATGCGAATCAGGGAGAAATCTTCCCTTTGACGAAGATCAGCTGGCTCCTTCATTGAAGTCCCTCGCATCGGTCTCCTTAGAGGCATGGTCGATTGATTCGCACTTTCCTTTCTGTAATACGCCACACGCTATTTCAAGTATTATGCTCGTAGGTCTCTTGTGAAATATCTAGTGTTTTTGGAGTCGGCCTTCAGACGATTTCGCAACATGACGTCGGCTTCGGTTATGTTCCTTGCTAATAGGCACATAGTAATACGCCAAAACATCCCCACCTGACCTCTTTTTCTTCCACTTGGAACTTCTAATATACCGTGTACAATTCCCATAACATGTGCAGTCCACACGTGGAGAGCCTGTGGGGAACGGCCATTCAACGATAAAAGCCGGAACTGCAGCAGATCTTGCAAGGTACCTTTATCCCACACCCTCCACAATATGAGAGCAGCAAGATATTACGGCCCAGGGGACATTCGTGTCGAGGATATCGCAGAGCCCGAGGCAGGGCAAGGTCAGGTTAAGGTCAAGGTGAGCTGAACAGTCCCTTGATTGTGTCGAACAGAAGTAATGATGCATGTCCCGATGGGGCGACATAGATTGCTTGGTGAGTACCTTCGCTAAAGTACCACGCACCCCGTCCCTGAGGTTGGACGATGTAGGAACGGAAGTGCGTTATCAGATAATTATTGAGATCAGATGAAGATTTTGACCTCTTTCGCGCTCAGTTTGTGGCAGTGATCTCCACGCATACCTAGCCCGGATCCCAAAATACGCAAGTTCGGTCCCAAATGAGGTGACAGGAGAAACCGCCCCTGTAACTCTCGGACACGAGTGAGCCTTGTGTCGATCGTCAACGTTTGTATCCTCGTGGTGACCCATAGGTTTTCTGGTACCATTGTGGCGCTCGGGTCGGACGTGGACGATACTGAGTGGGGCATTGGAACCAACGTTGTGATGTGAGTGTATTACTTTGATCAAATTAAGAGCAGCCTAAGACCACGTGTGCATCAGCGAGCCGGTTATTTCTTGCATGAAAGTTGATAATTGTCATGTATGTGCGTCGGGAAGCAGGAACCTATGTCCCGTCTCAAACTTCATCGTACGTCGTCCACGGGTTTGTTACATTACAGTCATGACAGAATATAATAGGGAATCTGTGGCTGGGGAGGTGGTCTCGCGGAATACATCGCAGTCGATGTCAAATATATCCATGTTCTCCCTAAAGGCGTCTCTTGTACGTTAACGCTAAGCAGAGGCTCATCGAAACACTTCTGACTTGAGGAACCGAAGTGGAAATCGGAGCGTGTATAGAGCCACTCGCAGTTGCTTGGCACGCGATAAAGAGGTCAGGGTTTACCCAGGGAAAGAATGTTCTCATTCTAGGAGCAGGCCCAGTAAGTCCCAAAGCGTGACCACCGACACTCGCAATTGAAATTACAATGTTAGATTGGTCTGTTTCTCCTCAAGGTTCTTCGGTACATCTATTCATCTGCCCTGTGGACACCTCTGAGATAACCTTTCCAGGTCTTTCGATACCTCCAACGTCATTATTGTATCGGAACCGACCTCGCTACGTCGCGAACAAGCCATCAAACACGGCGCCACGTTCTCATTCAATCCTTTAGAGACCGACATCCCCAAAGCCGTTTTGGAAGCAACAGGAGGCATCGGTGCGGACATCGCTTTCGATGCTGCAGGCATCCAAGCTAGCTTGGACGCTGCTCTCCAGAGCGTTAGACCTCGCGGTACTGTTCTCAACATTGCTATCTGGGAGAAGCCCGCAAGTGTGGATATAAACTTGGTCTGGTTGAAGGAGATAACTTTTACAGGTCGAGTACACCCTGGATAATGATGAAGTCCACTAACGTGATCATCGATGACTAGGATCGGCGTCCTACGATCGAGTGCATCCTGAGCTTCTGGAGGCTATAGGATCAGGAAAAATTCCGGGTCTAGAGGACTTGATCACCAGTAAGATTTCTATCGACGACGTGGTCGAGAAGGGGTTCCACGCGTTATTGAACAACAAGGATGCGCAAGGTCTGTCATGATACAGCCCACCCAGCACCTACCTCGTTGACACTTGGTTTAGTCAAGATTCTTGTTCATCCTTGAACAGCTGCGAGATGAGGTCAAAGGCCGCCTTACAGTAGTAAGAATTATGAAGAAATACATGGCTTGATTCAAGTTTCACATCCACTATCGCATCTCGGAGCCTTGCAATAGGTCTAGACAATTCGAAGTATCAGTTGCCGCGGAAATAGATGCCAATCCACCACGGGGTGGGAATTTCCCGATTTCTCGGTGCCGTTTAAGGTACATAGTGGTCAGGATATTCAGAGTTGGTGCTTAAAATCAGCCCAATTGACTTAGTACCCAAACTCGGACAATGCGTGTTGTGGACAGTTTATCCAATGTCCATGTGCTTCTCCGAAAAGAATTTAGCCTGTCACGGTAGCCCATATGTAAGTATGTACTTAGGTGCTTAGGCAGTAACTGTCAGGCATATAGATAAAGCCTAAGTGCTGCATTCGCCCCAATCAAGACCCAAATCATGGGTAAGAAGCACCCCGGCGGCCAGTTCGAAAGGTCAAACGCTTCTTGGGTGTTCCAGAGGAACTCCAAGCTAAGAAGACCAAATCATGGATCGTCGCAAATCGACTCATATCGTCGCAGGAATAGCATCGATAGCTATCTTGAGATCCTGCAAAAAATTCCAGGCGTCTAAAATGCTGCCCGCACAACGGGGACACTCCGCAGCCCTCGCCACCTGCGCCAAGAATTCCATCCCAAAAATCACCTCGCTCGTCGGGCGCAGGCTCAGCTCTTCCTTCGCCATCCTCTCGAACTGAAACCACCACTTTGGGTAAACGTGTACGGAAAACGACGAGCCATTGCAATGTATGCATTTGAGATTGGAGGGTATTTTGAGCAAGGCAATGGCGGCTTGAGCGTGGCGGCGATGAAGAGCAAGGAGACGGTGGTATGAATGTGCAGTGATGAATTTTAGGTCGTCGGAGAGCGGTGCATCGAGGACTTGGAAATTGAGCGTGCATTTCGCCGCGACGCAAGCTTCGTCTTCGAGCTCGAAGCGGGACGCGATGGCGTAAACGCGGGTAGGATCGAGTTTGGTAAATCTAGGAGACACTAGGATCTTCCGTAGGACATCTATGACCCCCGTAAAATCGTATTTGACGGCGGCACAGAGAACAGGGACGAGCTCATCGAGTGACTCGATGTGAGGGTCCTTTGTGGGATAAACGAACTTGAGCAAGGTCCCCAGTGTGCTCTGTGTTTCAGAGACAGGAACAGCAGGAATCTGGTAGCTGCTGGGTGCTTGCGGTAAAGTGAACATGCCCTGAAAGAATGGTGATGCAGCAGAGAGGATGCATCGGTGGACATGGAATTGGGTAGGGCTTTCGGGTTCGCAGGACTGAAGGATGATGTCGGCGTCAGGAAATTCAAAAACATACGGTTGCAGGCCCATGGCAGCAAGTTGAAGTTGAAGTTGGGACCAGGAATGACTGTAGTTTCTGCGCACTGCTATATATGCAGACGCGGTAAATTCTGGCGATCTGGGGCAAAGTGACTATTGATAAAGATTCGATGGGTACATGTGAAGGAAACTGTTCTCTCCGGCTCACATGAGCCCGAACTAAGCTTGAAAGCTTGAATCCTTGCGTGACTGTGACCTCGCGATCGACCACCTCCGACGAAGAGTTCTTTGCCTCTTCCGTACTCGTATTGATTGCGTTTCCGGTGCCCATGTGATGCACTGACATCAATTGAGCACCACAAGCACCTGGTATGGTACCTACCTTTGAAGAAGAGTAGACGAGACCAAAAAACCAGATTGGCCTTCTCAATATCGGCGCGGAAACGTATAGGTGCCAATCCACCGTGAGTATGGGGTAGAGAGAAAGTTCCTGGCAGAACGGGCTTCGGACGCGAGGTTCAAGTCCAGTCCAGTCCGCTCTGGTCGGTATCTGAGATCTGAGCTGTGAGGCCTACAGTGAGTACTTGGTGCTAGTGGATGTGCCTGTATGGAAACGGTGTACGAACTGGACGCTGAGTGGATGTTAAAGGACAAGAATGAAACCAGCACAAGAGTGACACAAAGTTATCGGGCCGACTCGATGCTTGTAGTGATATCTAGGTTCGGAGTAAGCCTGTCCCGGACCCGCCAATCTCGGACGGTCTAGCGCGGAGTGCGAAAAGCCTGATGTCCGGTGATGTGGAGGCCGGCTTGTACCACTCTTGTACCGAACCTAGGGTGAAGGGCGGGAGAAAAAGTAAAAACAAAAAATGCGATCCCGGTGGAGGTCGGCCGTTTCAAAGCTGTTGTTGCCAATGCAAATCTCCTGAAGTTTTCTCGTGCAGATCAAAACCATACATTGGCAATATATCGTTCATGACGACCAATCTATCGAGCCCAACACACATCCACGAGCAATGCGATCCTCGAACGTATATAAATAAAACATATAAGCCCGCAACGAACGATAAGAAAGAGAATAAAAGTGTCAAAGGGAATATATGAAAGGGGGGGAATGCAGAAGAACAAAGGTAGAATATTGAATGTCCCGAAGAATAGATAGGCCCCGAAGTGAACTCCGAGGGAGGTGCATCATGTGGAGTGGGATGGCTAATGAATCTTCGGAGAGGCGTCTCCGAACAAGAGACTTTCGAAGCATCGGCCTTGATACATAAAAGACGTAACAACGTGGAGCACGGACATCAAAAAGGCTGGATCGCAGGGGTCGGGATATTAGGCGAGCATGCGATGGGTAGAGCAGGTAGCGCAGGCTGGGATATAGTAGGCGGGTGGGTGACATGACGCATGATTCGTTTGGTGGTTTTGTGTTGCAAGTCGAATAGCAATAAAGATAAGAGCATCCATCAAACCATTGATGGGGGATGTGGAGACGTTGGTGATGGTGATGGTGATGAAGCGGGTGGTGGTGACACTGGCAATCGTATCGGAGGGGAAACTGGACGAGCTGGTGGACGACTCGACGGTCGTCTATAAGTCTAGAGAAGAAACCAATCAGAGCGAGCTCATTATGAATGAATGATAAAGCGCTTGAGCGACATACATGTCTTGACATAATCATTTTTGCCATTGATACTGGCACTTCTGACTGGTATAGGGCTGGTACTGCAGAGCGAAGAGTTCAGAAAGACGACTAGAAGAAAATAAAAATTTAACGCACAAGGTGTCTCGAACGCAGGTCCGCCTCTTCTGCCTCGCACAGGTAGCCAAGGTTGTGGTGAAGGGCGTTTCTCTTGCATCCCTACGCCCCTTCCGTTGCTCTCACTCCCCGCCACAGTCAATGATACAGGCAGCGCAGGTAGACTGTCCCATGTTATTAGTCCCCATGCCCATGACGACCGTTGTCGTCGTTGTGCTTCCGTGCGGTCAGCCGCCTTTCCCTTAATCTGAACCTGGGCTTGTTTCTGGGACTGTGTTCCAACGTTGGTTCGATGGAATAGGAAAGCCGCCCGAACAAAGGATAGTAGAACCAGAGAAGCCAAGAGGGACAGGAGGATGGAAGAATTTGATGGGAGGGACTCGGCGAGGGAAGGGAGGGTCATGGACGATATGGACATTGAGCTCGTTGGGAGTTGACGGAGGAGCATCATCGTGGTTGACGGCGACGAGACTGCGAACGACAGCGAGGACGGGCTGGTCGTGGTCGTGGGCGGTGTGAACAACAAACGGATAATACTAAATACAGATCTCGGCATTTGCCGGTTCTTCCCACCAACCCACTGATCGAACCTTCGTTTGACTGGAAGATCATTTAGCGTCCGTCAATGGGTCACTAAACTTGTATCGGCTAGATTGCTTGGCGTCATTTCATAGTACTTATCGTAGCGGCGGCCGCAATGCTACTCAGAGTCATTTCATAGTACTTATCGCGACTCGATTTGAACGAACCTTTCCCTAGCTGATTCCCAACAGATAAGTTAAAAAGTTGCTTCCGATACCATTGCTTACTGGAGTAATTACCCGGGCCTTCCACAATGCCTTCCAAGTTGGTCATGTTAGGGCTCTCCAAGTGGATTCCGTCTCGATATGACATGTCTTCGGTCATTCTCGTGGATTTGCGACTCCATTGCGTATGATAACTTGAATGCGTGACTTATTGGCAATATTTCGGAAGGTATTGTAACCACATGTCCGACCAGTGCCTCAAGGTCATCATCGGGCTTGCAACCCCGCAAGTAAGTAACTTCAGTCAGTAAGGTTACGTGTCGTGTCGAAAATAATGACCAGACAGAAGAAGATCACATACTGTACCCGAGTGTATGGTACTAGATACCGGCGAGGGTGCGTTACGTTCCGAATTGGTTATGACCAAGAAACTCGACGTGCGTTATGCGTGACGGGTGGTCAATTAAGAAACCGATGCACCGCAGGCCTGCCCAGGACATGGTTATGAGTAGGTAGTAGGAAAATTTTACGCTGGGACGAAGATACTGGGCACCGTTATGCGTTACTATCCCACAAATAATGAACTTTTTGTACCCCCGTTATGCGTTACGGTTTCTAGCATTCACTCTGGTACAGTAGATGAATGGGTAAAAGTACATGGGATTTCCTGAAAAGGGTGATAACATTATACAAATAACTAACTAGACTCTGTCAATGATCAGACCCCGGCCGTAGCCTGAAGGATCAAAAGGCTCGCGCGGGTATTGGTAGCGACCAATGCCGCCCCCATGTCACCCAAGGTCTTTGGGACCGACGAGGTAATCGAAACTCCCGTCTCTGTGACGATCTGCTGTAGCTCGACCCTGTGCGCTTCCACTGTCATCCTCCGCGATCTGCCCGATACGACGATCAGGTTCTTAGCGGGACTCGCTTGCGAAATCTTAGTGGCGAGCTCCACAGCGGCATGTAGCGGCGTGGCAGTCTGAATGGTGGTGAACGATATTCGGGAGAGGGCGGCGGCGGTCTCGGCGTCATATGACGCAGACGAGGAGGCATATCGGTCCCAGGCGACGTTGTCGGCGGTTTCAGACGCCAGGCGTGTTTGAGTGTCGTTCTGTGCGTATACCGTGTCCCCAGCTGCAAAAGTCTGCGTACAACCGAGATCAGTATACGAGGCTTCTATATAAACTATGGTATGCTTGCCTGGAGCGCATTGGGAATGGAGGACTCCGCGAGGTCTGCCTTCTCCAGATTTGTTGTCTCACGAGACAGGTCGTCGGTCGTCGCGATCCTGACCACTGTGGCTTCGACTGAGGGGTTACGCGCCAGCTGCACGAGGAAAGCAAGCGCGAGCCGATCGTCGGAGCCACCGATGAATGGCAGGAAGAGGTGCTGGTTGTCCGACCCTGTGTGCGCAGTGGTGATACCGCGGTCAACGAACAGGGCGACGCTGCTCGAGGCTGTGGAGAAAACGTTGCGGATGAACTCAGAGTAGACGACTGAGCTGGTCTGGTCTCTGGAGTTCACTGAGTTTTTGTGGAAGACGCCGTCGAAGGGATTGTGTGCGCCAGCGTCAGTTTCACCGTCGATCTCGGTCGATCCTCTGGACCACGGCACGATGACCATCTGCGAGTCTGTCTCGGCGACGTGTGTGGCGATTGCGGAGGGGAAGTCATCGTGGCTCACGACCGACAGCGCTGCAGAGACGAGCAGATTGTTGAGCTGTCCGAACGTGCGGAAGACAGATACGACGGGATCGGTGTAGATAAGTGACTCCGCTACCTTCGACTTGAGCACGGCGGAGGTACGGCTGGTCAGTTCGATTAGGCGTAGGGCGTTGATGGAGATACGGGTGGACCCATCGTAGACGGGCGGTTTTTCAAAGGATTTTTCAGATTTTTCATCAGAAAGAGCTGGGCTCGATGGGGGGAGAGCCTTGGTGGGATGAAGAAGGTGTGCGATCGTCATGGCTGCTGGAAGCTGTTCAATTCTGTCCAAGACCAACGTAAATCTGGTCTTGAATGCGTCCTCGGAAGAAGAAACGGCAGCAGCGGCGCCACCTTCAGCAAGGTGATCTGGCTTCGGCCCATCACGAGTCCGGTATTTCGGAGGATAGAAAAAGAGTGTGAGAGGCGTCGTCAAGAAAGTCAAGACGATGGCGTGCACAACAAACATGGAAAAGGTGCGGGTGTCGAGGATGTTAGCCTGTAGACCAATGTTCAGGACAATTAGTTCCACGAGTCTAGACATGAGATGTCAGCCAATCCCTTCCTCTAAGACGCCTGTAAGCAAGCTAATTCTCACCCTTTGCAACTCATCAAGGATCCAACGGCGCCCGACTCACGCCAGTTGAAGCCAGTGGCCATGGCAGCACCAAAGCATGGGAGAAACTTGGCAAAGAATGCGACGGTACATATGAGGAATGTGTATCCCCATGTTTTCCCAGTGTTCATTAGGCCTAGGTTGGTATTCAGGCCAGATAAGGTGAAGTACTATAAATGACATTAGAGCTGAGTCATCCGAAATCAAATAGCCATACAATGGGAAGGAGGATAATGGAGACCAAGTCCTCCAACTTCTCAACCAATGAGATCGCATATCCGTTATCATGTGGAATAATTAGGCCAGCGAGGAAGCCACCTATAAGCTCTGGTAAGAATGAGCACACAAATGCTGCTGAGATTTCTCACCAAAAATAGCGTGCACTCCAATGATGTCAGTGAAGAACGCAGATGCAAATACAATGACGAGAGTCAAAGTCATCATTCCTGCTGTCGGGGCGCCACGCTCTAGACTGCCAGTCCATTTCGCAAGCCAGACGTATGCCCAGCGGCCCGGGTATAGAAGGAAGATGATATACCCTGCCGATGCAAGGAGAACATACAGAGCGGTGAGTCCAGATGATGCGTTAACGAGCGCCACTGTCAATGCCAACAGAATCCATCCAACAACATCATTGCCAACTCCGGCTGCAAGGGTAACGCTGCCAACTGTTGTTTCCAAAAGCTTGAGTTCTGTGAGAATACGGCAAAGAACGGGGAAAGCTGTGATGCCAACAGCAACTGCTGTGAACAACAGGAAATAGCCGTAGTTGACGGCAGGGTTGATGAACTCCTTGTAGATAGGTATGCCGAGCGCTGCGCCGAGGCCGAGTGGTACCGCGAGGCCGGCGAAAGAGATGGCAGATGCGCTAACAATGTTGCGCTTGACTATCTTCGTGTCGATTTCGAGGCCAACCAGGAAGAGGAAAACGATTAGGCCGATGGTACTAGTGAGAGTGAGGCCCGGGCGGCCTGCGTCTGGAAAGATAGCATTTTTGAAACCAGGAATACGGCCCATGACTGTCGGGCCTAGGAAGATGCCGCCAATGACCTCTGAGATTACACGGGGCTGACGAATGCGACCAAATATGAGGACCAGGAACTGAGTCATTGCGAGGATGATCACTACATTGCACGTTAATGAAACCAACGACCTCGAAGGACAACGACAGACCGAGTTGAATGACCCATAAACGAAAGGGATCTGTTGGAAGGTAAGTAACTGGGTTATCGCCTGAAATGACGCCGCCCTTGGGCAAGTATGTAAGCCAAAGAGTGAATAATGGCAGAACTGGTAAGCACACACCTGTTCAGAAGCTTTCCTCGCAACGAGCTCTCGAGAAAAGTGAAGAAGAGCCGCAGAGAGTTCCCCCATGTTGACCTGTTGGGACGAACAGAGAGCTGAAACTGCGAGCGTGTTCCATTTTATGGAGGTCGTCTAAATAGAGACAAGGCACAACCTGGCACAACGGATCTGGGGTTGTCCTGAACGTATGACAAAAATACCAAGGCTACCGAGGGTCGCCGTCGGCGTCATTAGAGACGCTGCGATGGCAACAATTTTCTTTGATGTGATATGATAAGTTAGCTCCTTTTGAACACGAAGAAGCTTTCGAACTTTCAAGTCTGGCGTCAAGTTCAATAGATATATCCCCACCCAGTACGGTCAATGATGCGGGCGCTCACGTTGTGCTACCTGAATCGTGACCGTGAGCTCAGGCTGAAAAGTACTGTATGTGTCTAGGGACGAGTCGAACTTCTCAATCTGATCGGCGCCGAATGGCGCCATTTGATGTTTGGAGACTTTGGATCATTTAATTCCCTTCTGTTTCCACTAATGTGGGCAAGGTTTTCATCGCTCTCAGTGCCCCTCGTATTCAAGTGTTGATCATGAGCATCATGTAGTATTTGCAGTGTGAGGCAGAAGATTCATGTTCAGTGATTGTTCATAAAAATACTCATTATTGATGCGCTCTAGCCTTTGAATTAGTCTTAGGCGTCCAACACGCCCAACAGGGGGATAATTCTATTTGTGAACCCCTCGAAAGTTATGAACCCCATGGATAACCCTTAGCAAATATATATCATTTATCAATTGTAAGCGTAACTGACCCGTCTCACGACATAGGCCACAATGACGGCCTGCAGCCTTCAGGTTGGCTTGACCCGAATGCAATGTACTGAC
>JABCKT010006615.1:0-35678 GCA_018858115.1 Tephrocybe rancida
CCTGAAACTATTAAATACTAGTTTCGGGAAGCCTGAAATGTATAATCTCGGGATAGATTCCGGGTCGTCTTGAACCTACCCTCAAGTTATTAGTTTCAGGAGGCCTCAAACTGGTCCTTAAATGTCATGTTTCGGGACCGATTTCAGAAGCCCTTAAATTTATTGTTTCGTGGCTCCTCAATTCTGTCCCAAGAACAATAGATTCGGGACTGATTTCGGCTTCCCTAAAACAATAAGATTGGGATCAGTTTTCGGACCCTCTTAAACTAGCTCTTAAAGAAAAAAATTCAGCACAGTTTTCAGGTGTTACAAAACTTATAATTTGAGTAAATATTTCAGAGGTCCTCAAGTTCAGGTCTAAACTAATAATTTAAGTATAGGTTTAAGTCCTCCCTGAACATGTTTATTTCCGGTGTGATTGTCTGTAGTATGCTCGCATCATGGATCCCAGACGGCGTCACGCGGCTATATTATCGCATGTGAGCGGAGAGCATTGAGGGACACATATGGAACACTTACGACAGGCCGATGACTTGATAACTACAGAGTGAAAGAGTCAACTCAATAGGCAAGACAATGAGATTTCGAAGGCGCGACTAACCTGAGGATCCTGAAATTTATCCATCTCGAGCTTGAACTTCGTAATGGCCGGGGGCTGGCCCCTCCTTACCCGCACCTTGTTTTTTTCCCTTATTATTTTCCTGTAGGCATGTGAGGACTTGTGCATTCGCAGACAGAGGCCATGTAGATTGTGGCTAGGAAGCTATATAAGCATTGGGTCACTCCGATGTAGAGTGTGGTGGGAATACGTACCTGATATCACGGATGAGATGTAGCAATGGCGGGTGAGGGTTCGATTCTAGAAAAAAGAGGTCAATTACTTGCTTGACGTTGGGTCAATGGGACGACAAGGACACACTCAAAATATCCACGAGTGCCTACACGAGGAACGATCAACACCTTGTGGATCCCGCCAAATTCGCTGCAAGTACCTTGGTCATTGAAGCCCCGTCAACATCTTCCCATGAGAATTGATCGTCTTTACAAGCCGACAGCGCGATCTATGGATTGTTCATTTGATCAACTATACCCTTCGGAAGGGAACAAAGGAGAATAGTACTTACAACATGTGCTTCTGTAGGTGTTTCAGGTAGGCAGTACCCCGTACAAGGCCACATTGACTCCGGGGATGTACTTCGCGTAATGGGCGACGTCGGGGTATCGTACCACGTCTCCATCTCCGACTTGATGGTTAAGGAGCGCGTACTACTGACACTGAGGCTCCTATAGTCGGAGGATGGGTTGATGAGGTGTTCGACGGATGTTCTTCGTGACGCAACACCACCTTGGCTGACGCGTTTATTTTGGTAGGTGTGCCTTGAGAAAACTTCGATAAAAGATGAGCTGCTGTATGCGGGATTAACGACGGGACAAGACTACCTAGTGCCTGGCGACGGACTACAAAGCGTTAGTGAGAGTTTCTTGATCTGGGAATTTCTCTAATTACATACCGATCCCGTTCAGTCGAGAATCAGACTTCCGTTTGCCCTGTGAAATCCATGGCACGTAAACTTGGTTACAGCGATGGTGCTCTAGATCTTCAGGACATCTATCAGATTTGAATTCGACTGAGAAATGCATTCTCATACCGAGCAGGGAGGCCGAAAAACAAGAGTCGAAGATAGCCTTTGATGGCACTTAAGTTCTTCAGTCACTGAAAGAGAGAAAGAGGCATACCACAAGGTTGCTGCCAACTGGCAAGGGATCTACGAGATGCCGTCGAAGTTCCTATGAGTTATCGGTCGATAAGCAACGGATAGTTGGGCAATAAGCATTACTCACGTTATCCTTGATCATCTTAGATAGGCCATCACTTGGTATTATACCTAAAATGACTTCTAATCAGCCCTAAAATGCGGAAGCCCAAAGAAAAGAAGACGAGCATTCGTCTAATCCATCTTCCTCGCTGAAGCTCTTGTTCTCCACCTGTGTTGCATGTCCAGCATCTGAAAATGCGTGATTCATAAGCAATAAATTTGAGGTTCGGACCAGTCGAGTCTTGACGCACAATGGAAAAAGAATCGATCGCCTGACTGGGCTCCGTCGATGAGGGTTTTTATTGCCGAGATCTATGTCAAACGGGTCTCATGTGAGTACGTGGGGTACAGACTGTTTATAGGCAAGGTTTGCGCACCATGTTGTCCCTTGTGGGTTGAATTTGGTCAGGTTCGTCTGTATCCACGAGGACCACGATGTTCTTGGGCAAATATGAGTAGTGGTCTATGCCATTACTCAGCCAGCAGAATCAACGAGAGGCATAACAACACACTGATTAAAAGCTCCCGCATCTCAAGAACGTCCTTATGCGGTCCCCTCAAGTTGTCGGCCCTGTCCATGTTGTCGTCCTCGTCGCAGATGTACTGGATTCCAACCAGCAAAGCACGTCTCAGAGGTGGGCGTACGGGGGTATCGGGCCAAAATCCAGGTCTCCTCCCAGGTCGATGCCTGATGATCTTCATTGAAGGTGCTTCAATTGCACTATTCGGTACACGCAGCCAGCGGGCGTAGATGTAGGAGGTCGTTCGTGGGAGATTCGTCGAGTCAGTCGAGATGTTTGAAAAAAAGAACCATTATTGATCAGGCCTTGATCCAGTTATATCAACTGGTCGATTGGTGCTGGATGTGGGGGATTGTGGTGGGCGTCAGCGCCAGGCTGAAACTTGTTTAGGGCTAAGTCAAGGCTAAATATAAACACGTAGCACAGTACAATATGTTTAGTAATAACGTGAAAGGATTCATTGGGGCTTATAGATAAAGCCGTGTGACCCGGCCGTAGAGCCGTGTAGGGACTGTCAAGTAGTGGGTGGCCGTGTTGGAAACAAAGTGGAAAGACGTGTCGCAGCCGTCAGTGGTTGTGTTACTGAGAGCAGTGCCAGTGGAAAGCTGTGTGGGAGCCGTGAGTGGCTGTGTTGTGAGCGGTGTCGGGGGCGTGATTACGTAGTGAGACGATGGATCTCATTGGTACTTTTCAAAGGGAAGTGCAACAGAGTGCAACACATCATATAGAGGTATGCAGAACTGCCTTCTGGTCATTTCGAGCAATATTACTGGAGCCTATAACCACATCTTAGCCGTTTTCATCACCAGCGCCACAACACAATTTCAATGGCCATCATGGTTATCTACCTAGCGAACCATTTTGGAGCCGTAAGTTGAGCTACTTGTACAGCTTGCTCAGGGTATGGTCAACACATTCATATCTGAAGGTAGCTTCTACGGATATCTGATATGGGTATCTAGCACATCATGTATACTTCTGACGCTAAATCATCGCGACAAATTATTGCCACCATCAATGAACCAGCCTCTACACGGAACCCCAGACCCCAACGTGTAAACCTGTATATGCCTCCAACACCGCCGCTACATACCTCACCCGTGATGAAGCCGTGCCAACACTGCGAACACGGCTTCATGGCTCTACACGGGCTCTACCCTGCACTACCTGAATATCTCGCCGTTCGTGATGCCATCGGGCAGGAACGAGCAAGGAAGAAGCTCGATGAGCGCGGTCAGGGGTGATGTGCTCTGACGCCAGGCGAAAAAGAGGACCATGAAAGGATTCGCCAGAAGGTAGTTTGTAGGGGGAATTAGGCTTGAGTTCTTTGACAAACGTGTTCTTACAATCCTACTCAGATGAATTAATCTGGAAAATGTTCGAGATGAAGGCAGACGCCAACAGGACTGAAACGAATCTCTAGAGAACGCTGACGGCCTTCCCCGAGAACATCCGATTTGACCACAAGAAAAACTCCCAACCCCTTACTGTGTCCTACCGCCGTCCCCGCACCAACTGATTACTCAACCCGAAATGCAGTACGAGCTCCTCATCGGCTACGTCCTTTCCAAAGCGGCGATCCTCGCATGGGGCTACAAATCAAGGAAGCACTCGGCGGCTGACCAGAGTCCAAGGAGGAATAGGAAATCGAAGCGGAGCAGACGGCCAGTTGAACGCGGCAGGCTATGTTTTTGAGAGGTTCATAAAGGCTAAGGAGAACCATAAATATGATTCCAGACCTCAGAAGGACTCACAGACGGGCGAGGATGTGATGATGTTCGCAACGCAGGATTCACCGGAAAGAGTTGACCCTGAGTTTGCGTCCTTCGAGCAGGAGTGATAAGCTATTCAGGGAATGGCTTGTGAAGGAGGTAAAGCAAGGACGTATACTGCCTCGATACGTGCGCCATCACTGGCAAGTCTCACAAATTGCACCCAGAGTTTTCGGACTTTGATATCAAGGTGGTCTGGCCAAAATTTGATATCATGGTCCCAACGCACGTGGAGTGGATATGGCCTGGCATGGAGGACGAGCCCATCACGCCAAGTCCAATTGACGAGGCGGTCTTTCGGTGTCTTGACGAGGGTGAGTGGTCTAGTTTTCAGCAGAAATCGTGAAAGTGCTGATGAGCGTAACTGAACATAGGGTTTCTGGAAGATGAGATCGAATTCTCTGTAGTAATTCGGTAACGAGGCCAAACTTGAGATATCCCACCGTGATGTTATGCTCCCTCTCTACGGGTGCGACCGATGGGTGAGGTTATGTGATCGTGGCTTAACACGTTCAGCATGGTCGACTTTTGAAGTATTTGTCAATCACACAAACAGTGTAGAAATATCTAAACATACGGAATTCACACTCACATTTTGTGTCTTGAAACTTGATATGGAGCGATCTCGACAACGTGCCTTTTGCAGGATCGCTCCATGTCAAGCGAACAGATAACCGAGAACCGAACCAGTGAAAGCTTAGAAAAAGAAGGCCGAGACACTATTGCAAAGTGGTATAGTAACAGTTCTTGAGCCACCTGAACAGCATGTCGGGATGCAGGCCAAGGAGAGCCCATGAGTAATCGATCGGTGACGCTTCGCAGGTGCAGCATGCTGCAGAAAAAGCTGTACCACCACCAGTCTATAGTCTCGTGGACATGTGAATCTCGACGGTCGGCGGAATTTGGAGCGAGCTGAAGTTTGTGGAAAAGGTTCGGACATCGATGGCAATAAATAAATAAAAATTTGAACGCGGTCCGGGCGGGCCTCAAACAAACACGGTACGCAACGCGTCACGGTTTCAAATCAAACAATTCCACCGTTGAGCGAGCTCTTCACTCAGACTCGTCTACAATGCAACTGCTTATCGATGGCCGATCTTCTCCTTGGTGACCGGGACGAGACAAGCTTAAGGTACTTACCTGCCAGCTCTCAGGTTTTGCGTCAAATCTCAATGTTTATACAGTTCACGCGCTCTTGCCAATTGATCCCAGTGCACAAACAGGATACTTTCCCTTCGTCAATCGTCCATATTGCCATTGAGGTCAATCTAGGCAAAATATCGACCATCATCATCACCCCACATCACGAGTCGCTCAGACGCGCTTGTCTATCACTTCAACTTATCATATGTAGAGAGGCATCCTCACAGCCTCTAGATTTCTATGTTGGCGTGCTATGACTTTTCAACTTTCTTTGCATCCTCGATGGCTTGTCATCATCGAACGTGGGCTCGGCACTACCCCCGTCGCCACCACATCAAGACTAAATAGTCACCTAATATAAAAATCGACGAGCAGCATCATCTCGGGACCCTGCCATGGATCCCCCCACCACCTTACAATGCCGCCAATAACGATATTAACGACTCCAACTACCCCACTCCCGCTAGCGACAAACCCAAATCCCCAGACTACTCTCAGCCTCGAGAACCGGGTCCGCCGCCTTGCTACGACTTCCCTCAAATGTTCGCAATCGGCGCGCGCCGTACAAGCGCACCACTGGTCTCCAGCGCCCAACTCAAGAACCACCTCGCTCTCCTACATGCCTTTATGGAACTCAGGACTAGGATTGATGGGTTGTATCCTGGGAGGAACGAGAAGATTCAGTTTTTGCATCAGTATAGGTGTGGCACGCGTACATGCTGAATCCTGGGCACGTCTATATCATCAGTGTAACCATTCAAAGCTCATCTCCGTACAAGCTGGCACGCCGAGGATTGCAGCCGTATCAATGCCCTACGAGGCCTCAAATCTTTTACATCAGTATTCTCCAACTCCTTCGTACACCTTCGCCACGCTTTCCTGCCGCTTCCGCCCTCCTCGACGACTTCGCCAGGCCTCTGAACTGGAGGACATCCTAACGCCAAAACCCACTCAGTCCAGGCTCGACTTCTGGGACACCGCCACACACGGGCGCCCCTTCGACCCCATCCGAGACGCCGAGCTGCATCACACACGTAAAGTTCAGTGCCCAAAGTGCCGCCGCTCCCTCCTTATTGGTTGGCACTCTATCTCCTGCAACTTTTCAGCGAACTAATCCTACTACCACAGCTTACACAAAAGAAGGCACCACTGGCTTCTTCTAGGAGAACTTCCAAGTCAGATGCACCTCGTAAAGGTGCCAGGACCTTCCCAGGATCACGCGACACTCCTGGGTGCCTGGAAAGTTGCAGAGGACCTAGCAAGAACGGTGGCGAAAGCTGATGGAGCCACACCGAGTCTCGCGTGCGTTTCCGCTCCAAATGGCTTCCATATCTTTGTTTACTGACTAGTGCTTGGTTTGCGTACAGTGGGACCCTGCAGACTGCCCAGGACACTACTAATAAGGCGTGGGGAATGCTCTTGAGGAACACAATACTCAGGGGCTCGTCGTTCAGGAAGCCGACAGGTGGTACGGAGGAGTGGGTCGTTGCTATTCTGACGCGGAATAAGTATGATTTGGAGGTATTGAGGGAGGCTGTGGCAGGCAGGACGAGTGCGGAAGGAGGGAATTTGTATGAGCTTTCCCATTCGAACCTCGGTGCAGACAATGACTAGTCCTTGTGTAGGCTCACGAGGATAACATCGGCGTACCAGACGGCATACGTGTTCTCTGTTGATCTGGTTGGGGCGGTATGTTTACCACCCTGAAGACCGCACGATATTGGCCACTGACGAGATGCTGCAGGTCCTACGGCAAGGGTCATTTGTGAAGAAGATGCACGATCTGCAATGGACACAACCTGGTTTCTTTGACTTGAAGAACGACGAGGTTGGTCTGGAGCATTCCATTGCGCGGTATCATGCGTGAGTTTTCAATTAGAATACGCAATTAAATTTACAGTACTTACCGGACTTTTCCTCGACAACTTCCTGGACCTCATGTCAGCGTCAAATACATCATTCTTTGTGCCCACGCTCGAAATTGATCTCGCATGGCATACCCATCAACTGCTTTGGCAGACGTACCACAATGATTGTATGAATTATGTTGGCCGATATGTTGACCAGTTGGTCCTTTCTTCTCATCTCCCGCTCACTAGCGACTAACTATCTGATAGCGACGACAAGGTGGAAGAGCAAACATTGGTCACTGCCTTTGATGTGACGTGTCGTGCTTGGAAGGTGCCTCTCGCCGTACCCTAAAACGTCGCAGCAAGTCACTGAGAACAAACCTAACATTTAGAACCGCTTCAACTTGTCCTACACCTAATGTGGCTGCCCCCTCTCCGGAACGACCATCGGCAAACGCCTCTCCCTCCTAGTAAAGCACTTCGGCACCCGAAAGTCCTACCTCATCCCTCCCGCACGCGAAGACTTCCTCGCCGCGATGTAGCCCAGCGACCACAACGCCGTCTTCGTCTGGCACCACAAGCACCTCAGCGAGGGGCTCCAGCAGCGCCGGCGGGAGGGGTTTAAGGAGCGCCAGGAGCGGAATGTGCGGGAGAGGCGGAAGGGGAAGGGGAAGGAGCGACGACGGGTGGATGCGCATGAGGCGGCGTTTCTGGTGCCCGTGCCGTTGTATTATGGTTATGGAGGCTGCGCTGCATATACGGGAGCTGTGGTGTATAGTGCGAATGATAATGGGATTGGCGGCTGTGCTGCGGTGGGCCCTCAACTGATGATCACGCTCGCGACGGAAACATTCTGAATCATTGTTCTCGTTGCAGCATCAGTAAAACTACATTGATCTTGCAGCCCTTGTCACTTGTGGCTTTGCCATCAAAACATTGCTGGACAGCATTTTCGCCTTTCGAAATGGCCACGTCGGTTCCAAGGGCCAGTACTCTGGAGGAATTGATGGATAGGTGCTGGATGGACCGGCCTGAGGTATTGTATCATCGTTTGTGGTGCATGTGGGCTATTGCGCGCCGGTTGTCTCAATATTCAGCGCCCAACGCTGAACCCGTCGTCCTCGGGCCAACCTTTAAAAAAAATCACTGTTATTTTAGTCAATGAGGCGTCATTGAAATGTAAAAAGTGAGTTACAATACTCAAAGCACTAGTATGCACCCGAAAATGATGAGGAAAAAAGTCACTTGTGGGGGGTTCGAACCTAGCTTGTCGGCTTGCGAACTTGGCAAACTTTTTGAACTCGTACAAGCTCGTACAAGCTTGTATGAGTTCCCACAAGAACGATGGGGTTTTAATTACTGATGCTAGTGGGTCAACTCTCAGCTTAACGAACTTCTTGATGGTAATTTGTATGGGGTGAACTTCAAGTGAGTTTTCAACCTTTTTCAACCCACGACCGAATCACTTCCTCGTGGCAACGCTCTCGTTCGGCGGCGACCCCTTGGTGATCATCATGTTACATGTGTTCTTGTTCCTCAAATACCAGTCCTTTGTTAGACATGTCAAATATCATGCTGAAAGGTTGGATGCTTCAAATAGGTCAACCAATTAACCATCCATAATTATCGGCTCGAAAGTTATATAGGCCAACTCAACCGATGCTGCACCGATGCAACAATCTTGATGACGGCCGCACATGCTCTGCGCGAATCTGGCATTGGGCCTACCTTGAGTCACAACATCTATATCCTTGCTTTTCTGACATTGCTTTACGGTACGTCATTTTTATTGTGTTGGCTTCATTCTTAATGCGCTCCTCAGGAGGGTTACTGCCTATTTTTGGGCAGGCAGCGTTGAAAATCTGGTCAGTTCGATGCCATGCCTGGTCAAAGGAACATTTTATTCAGTTAATATTGTGGGTATGAAGGCAACGTGGTCTTCGCTCTCCTAATAACAGGATAATGCTGGGTGTCTGTACTGCAAACTGTATGCTTTTCACCCTGCTAGCTGTTACCACTCCGATTATCAATATACTCGACGTGAAGGTCATTGGAAATGGCGGCCCCTTCTTCGAGCAGAGCAAGACTCGTTTGGTGCTCGGGTTCCTACAGACATGGACTTTGCAGTTTCTGGTAATAGTCCCTTCCACGCATATCAAAGGTGATCAACTAGTAACATCACAGATGCTATTGGGTGATTCTGTGGTCTCTTGGAGAGCTTGGATTCTGTGGCCGCAACACAGATGGCTTAAAGTCGTTACCTGTCTTGGCCTCCTAAGCTTTTCCGGTCTGTGAGTTTCTTGACCTCGTCTAAACCTGACTGAATCTGCCACAAATACAGGATTATCCATCCTTGACATGATCTCTGGAATTCATTCCCTGACTCTGCCAAAAGAAGACAACATCTTAGAACCCACTAATTTATTACAAATCGACATGGTAATATCCCTACCTATCTCAGCAGGTGTCAACATGGTGGCGACAGCTGTCATTGGTGTCAAGTACTGGTGGGCTATGAACTATCTCTCTGAGAAACAGAAGATCATGTGCTCTTGAATTCTCCAGGGTGCATCGCAAGGCTGTCAAAGTTTTACAACATAGACGCCGCTCCACCGTGGACAAGGTTTTGATTGTGCTTGCTGATTCCGGAATGGCATTCTTGGCGATGCAGGTAAGCTTGACTTGCTGCTATGCTCAGGCAATGGATACACAACGTGAGGACTAACATTGAATAGATGCTTAATCTCGTGATCTATTTTGTACCACATCCGGATGTCGTGACCACCATTCTGTGGTGCTTATATGTGGCTTTCATGGTGAGTTCCTTTCCAAGCACTTGTGTAGCTGTCAATTTGAATGAAAGAACAATCTAGGCAGTATATCCATTGCTTGTAGTTATTCTGGTCAGCAACGAGCGTACCATTGTTGAGACATTTGGCTTCTCGTTGGTTTCGGAGGAGAACCATGGCCAGCGTGGCGATGTCGAGGATAACGGGGCAGAGGGGCCGGATCAACTAACTGCGCGCGATGCAAGCGTCTAATGCCCACCGTGCTGCCAGGCGCTACCAGAATTCACGGCAGCGAATAGAGGTGGGACTCATCACTGGTACTGTAAGAACGACACTATATTACACTGTAAGGACGACATCCTGGTCTTGTATTGTCCCTGAGTCGTAAAATAATCCACATGGATTATGGTCAGTTACAATTTGGCATGCCTTGAGTACCTTGTATCCAAATGAGCAAAAGATGCAGGTATACCGCAAAGTCCACCATACGATAGTAATGAATAAGTTGTATTGACGATAGAGGTCGTAGTTACAGGCAAAACGGGTGGGCGAGATAACGAAGATGGTGTTGCAGGTAGGCTTCCTTTTGCGTGGTAGGTGTAGATGTACGCAATATCCCAGCACGCGTTGTCGTTTATTGGGCTGCTGGCGCAGATTACTATCGTTATCTGCACAAGGGAGAAGTGAGCTCGATGTGGATAAGTACTGGGAGGCTGGCACGTACACAGTTACCTGGCAGTTCAACTATCACCGTTTCCAGTACCGACTGAACAAAGGCTTGTTGGAGGAAGAGATCAGATTCTGTGGTAATTCAGTGAGGAACTTAGTCTATAAGAGCACGACTAAGTTCACTCCATGTGTTACGAAATTAATTTCTTATATCATGCGAAAGAAATGAGGGACGGACTATATAGAAGTATGTACACGAAAATACATCCTAGCAACAAAAGAAAGGAAAAAGGAAAAGGAACTCAAGACAGGAAGAACAGTCCCGGTGAGTGGGTATCAAAAGAGAGAAGAAAAAGAATCAAAGAATAGTATGGGATGCCATTGAGGTCGAGGTCGAGTTGGAGGAGTATCTGGCTTATGCTCTGGACGAATGGATGTTGTAGAAGCAGAATCTGGAGTGGCATCGGAGCCGGTCTGCGCAGCTTTTGCCTCTTGCTTTCGACGCACCGACAGTAGGCTCGAATTCCTGAGACCGCTGCTAGTCAAATCATAATTGATCTCAAAGAAAATACAACACACCTCATTGTCGCCGTCATCTTCTGCCAGTGAGAGTCCACAGACACCCCACATCCCAACATCACCTTTGCAACCCTCCCAACAACCCCCACCACAACCACTGACACCTCTGCAAGCACACTCTTGGCAGCCTCTACTCCCTCCCCATCTTCTTCCAAGTTCCCCAACAACTACTTTCAATCTTGGTCGGTCTCCTTATTTCTCGTAGTCGGACTAAAGCCACCCCTCGTGCTCCTCTTCCTTCTCCCTAGCGCGTTTACGTCCATAGACGATCTGGTCGTAGATCACGTCCAGGGTCTCGGCTCGGCGCGCCTCTTCTGCTGTATGTTCCGCTTTGAGCTCGCGTTGGCCGCGTTTCGTAGCCTCTAGGTCAACCAGCGGGAGGATGTCGTTGAAGAGCGATGTGGATTTAGCGCGGGGTGTATATGAGGAGGTGAAAAAAGTGAAAAAGTTGGAGAGGAGGAGAAGCGGTGGGGGCCGGACGCTCGGCCGGATGTAGGGAATTTGAACGCAAGGTGCCTGGGGAACTTTGGCGGGTATTATGTCATAGGCTCATAGCGCGTCGGGAGGTCAGGAGTAGAGGGTAGCACTCGGGGAGGACAACGGTTGGCGCATGCGTAAAGTCCATGGTTTACTCGGGACGAAGTCTTGTGCTGGACAACAAGAATTATGCACCGTGCATCACGACTTGGAGGCGTAAATGATCCATGGATGAGGGCTTCCTCTAGATACTCACGATGAATGGTATAGTCCATCGGAGGCACGTAGATGTTGTGGTGAGGTAGTGGTAAGGTAGTAGAAAATTAAATACTCGGATCCGTTGTCGCGTTGTTGTTCTTTATGTACGTGACGTGGCACCTCCGAGCGGTGTGCATTTCAGTCGCGCCCCAAATCCACACTCCCACCCACGTCTCTATGCACCGCCGCTCGCACTTCTTGGCGAGACATTCAACGACGGTATGAAATCCCTCTCAGTGTCAGCACGACCGTGCTTCATATACTGTAGTAAACAATACATTCAAGCACATCAAATTCCAGACTGTACATGACCAACTGACTATTGCTTGGTACAGGAAAAACTTTCCAGAAGTAAGACCCTTTTCAAGCGTCAACTTGCGCCGCCAAAACACCCGTAGCCAGCGCAATTATACCCTGAATCTTTGAAGGGGGCCACTTTGCCACACTTGTAGCAATTGAATGCGTGCGAAGAATGGGGAGTGTTGTAAATGTACCCGTACTTTCCAGTCAGCACATCCTTCATGAAGGAACCTGAGTGGACCGCGGCTCCAGAGCCTGCTATATCAAGAAAACTGTAATGACGGCCACAGTCTCCGCAGTATTCCGACCCTTCGGGGATTTTTATGAAGTGCCCGCCGCCGAGTGTACCCGGAACGATTCCTAGCAATTTCTCCATTTCCTTGATATCCTCGTCGGGTGCCTCGAAGACAACATATCCTTCGGAAAATTTTGCGCTGAGATTTTGCTTGTTAAACTCCTCTAATTTCTTCCTGCTGACCATCTTCCTCGGGTCGATGCCTCCCAAACTACATTGCGTAGTAAATGTAGTCAGTTACTATTGCAGTGCGAAAAAAAAAAAGTGCTCACTTTTCAAGCGCATCTTCAGCTTGTTTCTTGGCCTGTTCCTTAGCTTGCTCTTTGTCGAAGTCCTGTTGTTTGTAAAGTATGGAGTCAGACATCTTAATACTCGAAAGCGCCCAATAAGGCGCTCACCTTTGACCCGTTGGCCTGGGCGACGCTCTCAACGAACGTCTGCAAGGCAGTGTTCCTGCACACAAAGCAACCAACGTTCAGAGGATGAGCGAAAGAACATCCATGACGGTGAATATACATACAGAATCGCTTTGCCAATTTCCGCCGAAAGACCCCTATTCTTGGCGAATTCGTTCTCGTATGCCTAGTTGTAGATTTGATCGTGAGATGTGATGCCAGGAATAGAACCACAGGAAGGTTCAGAACAAGTACCTTGGAAGCTGCATAAGCTGCAGCGTCTGGATAATGCAATGAGTTTTGAGAGGCAAGCTGATAGTGAATTGGCAAACCTGCAATCAAACTGACGTTTAGCTGGAAAGAAGCGTCGCCGGGCTTGTTGCTCATCTAGTCGTAATCCCATTTAAAGACATGGCCATCAGGTGGGTAGGAAGGTGTACGCACGACGGTAGCATAGGCCTGAGCTTGACCGCTATCTTCGTTGAACCAACCCATAGTGCTGAATATATGGGATTAAGAGTAGATGACTAGTAGAAGAAGATGCTGTTAGTGGGCGGTGGATGAGTTTGGGCAGAGCGATAAGCCTGCACCTTATTTATCCCCAAACCATTTAATGGAAGGTAACACGCGACCCGGCAGTTTTCGAGAGGGGTCTGTCTACTGTCATTCCAGCTGTCAGTGCTACTATATATGCATACGGCTTCAACTTCATTGTTTCAAGTTCTAGCACGACCGTTTAATGGTGCGCATGGCCAGAAAAAGTTAAATTGGCGAAAGGCTATGGAAATTCACAATATGAGATCACTCACATCCCTGAGGAGACAGAGCAATTTCATCAGAATATATTCGCATCGAGCGCATAACTGCAATCAGGTGCGGAACACATGTCCAATTATCGGGTAGCGATTGACATATCATGGATTTGACGCCACAACTCGGGCATGTATAATTCACTGGAAATTGCGAGTGGGGCCCACGTCAGATCAAGCTGAGAACGAAAGGATCCACATATGCAGTCTTGTTCATTTCTGAACAAGGACGGGGAGATACAGAAGCTTCGGATGGGTTTATCGCGGCGTTTTGTTCTTGTTCCTGGGCCATCCGAATGGAAATACTGGTTTACCGGACACCTGTGACGCAGATGCGGAGATACATCGTATCTGAACACCTGATATGTTAGATCAAGACGTCACTAGCGCATCAACAAACTACTCAAATAGTGGGGCGCTGTTGTGCTCACACTGACTGGAGCGGGCAGGGTCGAAATTTCCAACCTCGTGGTGAACGGTGTTCGTGGGTAAGGTAACAGTCTGAAGTGGGCATGGTCTTGGTCCAATTGGTCGTCCCCCACATCTTGAAAACTATGTTGCGTTTTTGACAAATTTTCTGCCGAAAAAGGTATTCATGAATGTCCTTTCTTCTAAGCGATTTCTTTGTGAATTTTCATCACTTCAGACATAAACAGTAAGGTCGCACCAGAAGAATATTTGTAACGTCGGAGCCGGAATTACAGTAGATTGACATTCGCCATCTAATACAATTGGGTATCTCGTCTCCCACACGACGTGCGAGTACGGGCCATCGCGAGAATTACATGACCAGTTTCCATATCTCCTATGTGACCGTGTTTTTTCGAGGATTCGAACAGACACGAGAGGAATCATGACGACGTGTGTAACCTTGACAGCGCCACGGGAGCGTCGAACGGGGCGCGGGCATCTTCAAAACCATGTCGACGGTGAAACGCCTGAGAAATGGGATGTGAATGGGGATTAGTGTGGGTCGGGGGTCGTGGCTTAGCCACGTACCTTGCGGGCATCCTGCTTTTCGGGTCCCCTGAGCGTCTCTCTACATCTACCTTAGCTATCGCAGCTCTTTGCCTCGCTTTGGATGGACACATGTTTGCCTCCGGGGTGGTTCTCGGACTCAAAAGGAATTCTGTAAATAAACAAACAGGTATGCTCAGCACGGGTTGAACACAATATAAGTGAGAGAAAGCAAGGGTGACATACCTCCGGGGGTGTCAGGCTGTTGGGCTAGTGTAGCAATTGGGAGTGTTTGAGCGGCGTCCGTTAGCACGGTATTGGGTCGTTTTCTAGGTCAAAAGAATGTCAGTCGAGAGGTTTATGCGGCAATGAGATATATTATGGTCTACTTACCGGTAGTTTCTGTGATACTGTACCGTTTCCAGCTAAAGGTGCTGAGTATGTAACATTGAACTACGATGAAGTTCAAATTAAAGATGATCATGGACAGTCCTCGGGCCACCGACATCGCCATACAGATCAGATAAGATCATTTTCTTATCTCCGCAATTCCGATACTTTCTTTCTTAGGCTCGGACTCCAGTGTGGTCACTGGTGACGTGGTTGTAGTTTAGACCTGAACGTTCAACCTTTCAAACAATTCCACTCAGTGAGCTCTTCACTCGAACTTGTATACAATGCAACTGCTTATCGATATCAATGGGTATTTGAGCACCAAGAATGGGAAGACGACATTTTGGGTCTCCTGCTCGAAGAATTAGACCTCCTTCAAATAGCGAGCCACATCGTCCAGACTCCAGCTACCCGATGATAACAGCACGGATGTCTACTTCTACATCCGTGAGGGAGCGGAGAGGCAACGATAGAAAAGGAAGGGTGAACGGTCAATCTCGAGCAGTCGTTCTCGTGGTGCTCTTGGACCATGACGGTTCTAGAAAAATCAACTTGGAACGCGCGAGGAATTGGAGGACGTGGCTAAAGTTCCAGAGTGGTTGAAGACAATGGACATGTGGAGGTTTGACCGAGTTCATCAAGCTGGTTGATGTTCCTGATGGCATGCGCATATCTTGTTCTCATGCGGTACAGTCGCTGACGACCCCTCATCTAGGTAAAGGTACTAAAAGGCGTACGATGGGCCTCACGCTCGAGGAATTTAACCTCCTAATGGCGAGCTACATCACCCAATCCCTCTGAAGACGGCATGGATGCATACTTCCACGTCCGGGAGGAAGCAGAGCGGGAGCGATACCATCTTCATACTATGACCTACCACCCGACAGGCACGATGAGTGAGCTCTCTTATGCTTATGAATGTATTTTTCGTTCTTTAATTAAATTGGGGGTCTTGTTCGCAGTCTTGTCGTTTTCACTTTCAGTGGTTGGTGGTTAGTGATTCCGGGTAGTTCGGCCATCACCGGCACCTCCCAACCGTTTTAACCGCCTCCCGACTCTTGATTATAAGATATATATACTAGTTTAGCAATGGATTGAGGAAGGCGGGAAGAAACTTCACGCAGGGCCTTCTTGGGCCTTGCTGTTTTTCTCCCGTTCGGCTGTTGAAATGGCAGAATTAAAATAGTAACCAAGTAAGTCAATGGCGGTAAAATATGATAGAAGAGTTTATGTAGATACTCCTTTAGATTGTGAGTCTCAAAAAGCTACAAAACGGCCGTGAAAGGGTAATAAATGCGTGAAGGTTGCGAGATGTACCAAATACGGATTATCGTTTTAGATCGGGAAGCCATCAAAAACGATGTCATTCAAGGAAATGAGCAGAACATTCAAGTTGGCAAAAATACAACGAAAACAGAATGTCTCCGGAACGAGAAACACTAACGGAAGATATATGGGACCCATTTGGACCAACCAAACCTCTCATCAAATTTTCCAATCGCAAACTTGATACCACAAACCATCCACAAACCATCAAGCATGCTATCAAAAACCACTAACCACCAACCATCAAACATGTCAAAACCACCGTCTCAATTAAAGAACGATAAATACTGTCATATATGCTGTTGTTCTCGTCGTGCTTTTGGACCACGACTGGAGGTGGAGGATCAAAGTCAAACGTGCGAGCAATGAATCGAAGGAGGTCGAGACGGCTAGAGATTGGTTGAAGAGATGCGCGGCGACAAGTTTATTGAGCTGGTCGATGTTCTCCCTGGTGATCGGGACAAGACAAGGTACTTACCTCTCAGCTCTAAGGTTTTGCGTCGAATCTCAAGGTTTACAGAAGTACAGTTCACGAGCTCCTGCCAATTGATCCTGCACAAACGGGATCCTTTTAATCATCATCACCCAATATCACGAGTCGCTCAGAGGCGCTCGTCTATTACTTTAAATTTATTATATAACGAGGCATCCGTACAGCCTCCAGGTCCCTATATCAGCGTCATGGCCCCTCAACCTTCACCGCATTAAGTGGCTTGTCATCATCGAGCGTGGACTCGGCACTGCCCCGTCGCCACCATGTCGAACCTGAGTAGTCGCCTGATATAAAGATGGATGACCAACATCATTAAGCTTGGGACCCCGCCATGGATGCCCCACCGCCTTACAACGCCACCAACAACGGCATCGACGACTCCAAGCACTCCGCCTTCGCCAGCGACAAACCCAAACCCCCAGACTACCCTCAGCCTCTCGAGTCAGGCCTGCCGCCTCGCTACGACTTCCCTCAAACATTCGCAATCGGCGCGCGCCGCACCAACGCACCACTGGTCTCCAGCGCCCAACTCAAGAACCACCTCGCCCTCCTGCATACCTTCGCGGAACTCAGGACTAGGGTTGATGGGTTATATCCTGGGAGGAACGAGGAGGTTCCTTTTTTGCCAAGGGAGGAAGAGAGGAGGTGGGGATGGTTCGTTGGACTTGCTGTGGAACGCTTCTCGGTTTGGTGCGGGGGGTTGAAGGAGGGGGGTTCGAATAAGCGCGCGAGGGATGTGTTGCCACCTGCTGATGTGATTATGGTTCGTGACGCGGGTCTTCGTTTCCCTTCGTGCACTCAGATCAGTATAGGTGTGGCACGCATATATGCTGAATCCTGGGTACGTCTATATCATCAGTACAACTATCCAAAGCTCATCTCCGTGCAAGCTGGTACGCCGAGGATTGCAGCCGTATCAATGCCTTGCGAGGCCTCGAATCTCTTACACCAGTATTCTCCAACTCCTTCGTACGTCTTCACCATACTTTCCTGCCTCTCCCGCCCTCCTCAGCGGCTCTGCCAGGCTTCCGAACTGGAGGATATCCTAACGTCAGAGCCCACTCAGTCCAGACTCGACTTCTGGGACACCACCACACGCGGTCGTCACTTCGATCCCATCCGAGACGCCGAGCTGCACCACACGCGTAATGTTCTGTGCCCAAAGTGCCGTCGCTCCCTCCTTATCAGTATGCGCACTATCTCCTGCGACTTTCTCAGCGAACTAATCCTATCACAGCTTACATGAAAGAAGACTCCACTGGCTTCTTCCAGGAGAAATTTCAAATTCAATGCCCCTCGTTTGGGTGTCAGGACCTGCCCAGGATCACGCGGACCCTCCTGGGTGCCCGGAAGCTCGCAGAGGACCTGGCAGGAACGGCGGTGAAAGTTGATGTATTACCCACGCCGAGTCTCGCGTGCGTTTCCACCCCCAATGACTTATGTATCTTTGTGTGATTACTGACTAGTAACCTGGTTTGTACAGTGGGACCCTGCGGACTACACAGAACGCCACGGATACGGCTCGCGGGACACTCGTGAGGAACACGATACTGAGGGGCCTGTCGTTCGAGAGGCCCACTGGTAGTACGGAGGGGTGGGCCGCCGCGATTTTAACGAGCAATAAGTATGACTTGGAGGTGTTGAGGAAGGCTATGGCGGAGAAGATGAGTGCGGGGAGAGGTAATCTGTATGTGCGTTTCCATTCTAACGTTGGTGCAGATGATGACCCGTTGTTGGATAGGCTCAGAAGGATAACTTCGGCGTATCAGACTGCATACGTATTTTCGGTCGATCTGGTCGGAGCGGTCTGTTTCTTGCATAAGTCGTGTTAGTAGTCACTGATGAGGTTCTGCAGGTCCTGCGGCAAGGGTCGTTTGTGAAGAAGATGCATGATCTACAATGGACTCAACCTGGTTTCTTTGATTCGAAGGATGACGAGATTGCTCTACAGCATTCCATTGCGCGGTATCATGCGTGAGTTTTCAATTAGAATACGCAATCAAATTTACAGTACTTACCGGACTTTTCCACGACAGCTTCCTGGACCTCATGTCAGCGTCAAATACATCATTTTTTGTGCCCACGCTCGATATCGATCTTGCATGGCATACCCACCAACTGCTTTGGCAGTCCTACCACAATGATTGTATGAATTACGTTGGCCGATATGTTGACCAGTTAGTCCTTTCTTATCTCCCGCTCACTGGTGACCCAGCATCCCATAGCGACGACAAGGTGGAAGAGCAAACATTGGCCACTGCCTTTGATGTGACATGTCGTGCTTGGAAGGTACCTCTCGCCGTACCCTAAAACGTCGCGTAAAGTCACTGAGAACACTCATGACATTTAGAATCGCTTCAACATGTCCTACACCCACTGCGGCTGTCCCCTCCCCGGGACCACCATCGGCCAACGACTCTCCCGACTCGTGAACCACTACAGCGCCGAAACGTACTACCTCACCCCTCCATCGCGTGAAGACCTCCTCGCCGCGACGCACCCCAGCGACCACAACGCCGTCTTCGTCTGGCACCGTAAACACTTCAGCGAGGGGCTCCAGCAGCGCCGGCGCGGGAAGTTCAAGGAGCGCCAGGAGCGAGATGCGCGGGAGAGAGAGAAGGGGAAGGCGCGGGCGTTGACGCCTGAGGAGCGACGACAGATGGTCACCCATGAGGCGGCGTTTTTGGTGCCGGTACCGTTGTACTATGGTTATGGAGGATGTGCTGCATCTACGGGGGCTGTGGTGTATAGTGTGAATGACAATGGTATTGGCGGCTGTGCTGCGGTGAGCCCTCAACTGATGATTACACTCGGAAACATTCTTATCCATCATTGGTGGTGCAGGGTGGTGGTGCTTGTGCAGCCGGGGTAGGAGGTTGTTCTGGTACGTGCTTGTCTAGTTGGGAAGCTGTCTTGTTAATCTTGCTTTCCAGGCGGTGCGTGCGGTGGAGGCGGAGGCGGAAGTGGAGGTGTAGGTGGCGGATACGGAGGCTGGTGTGGAGGCGGATGTGGAGGTACGTATCTCGCATGTGACACGGCCGTGGAACATTTTTCTAAGATGAAATCATATTACAGGTTGACGATTTCTTCCATCTAATTAAACAGAGCTTTGTTTTATGTCTCAAGTTCATCGTGGCTTTTTCGTATACATTTGATACATCATTCGCTGTTGTAATGATCAACTCTCAGCTCAACGACGTTCCTAATAACTATTCGTGTGGGGTGGGCTTCAAGTGAGTTTTGACCCAATACCAAATCATATCGTCGTGGCAACTTTTTGCGTTCGACCCCTTGGTAATCAACATGTTACATGTGTTTTTGCTCCTCACATATAAGTCCTTTGTTCGACATGTCAGATATGATGCTGAAAGTTGGATACCTCAAATAGGTGCATTAATTATAATCAAACCATGCGTGATTATCGTGCTCACCGAAAGTTATATAGGCCAACTCACCGATGCTGCACCGATGCAACCATCTTGATGATGACTCCATCTTGGCGCAGTCGGGGCATTGGGCTTGCGTTGAGTTACAACATCTTTGTGCTTACTTTTCTGACAGTCTCAGGCTCTGCGGTACGCCACGATCTTTAATGCGTTGGCCTAAATCTCAGCACGTTCTCCAGGAGCGTTACTGCCTGCCCACTGATGTAGGCAGCGTTGAGACTCTGGTCAGTTTAGTACCGTGCCTTGTCGCAAGAGAAAAGTACATGTGTTGGTATTGTAGGTATGAAGGCGACGTGGTCTTCGCTCCTATAGTAACAGGATAATGCTGGGTGTCTGTATTGCAAACTTGAAACTGTGTGCCTTTTACCCTGCTGACTGTTACCACTCCAACCACCATCATGCTCGCCTTGAACGTCATCCGACGTGGGGATCTCACTCGCAGCGTGCTGAGCACGGCTCGTTGGGGGTCGTGTTTGCGCAGATATAGGCTCTGCAGTTCCTAGTAATTGACCTCGCTGATTCCGGAATAGCCTTCCTGGCTGTGCAGGTGAACACCGGGTCACTCCTACGCTCCGACAATGATGTTCAATGCGAAGTTCCACTTCCGGATGTCATGACCACCATTTTGTGGTACTTATATGCGGCTTTCATGGTGGGTTCCTTTCTAAGCACTTATGTAGCTGTTAGTTTGAACGGAAGATTAACCTGTTAAAATAAACGACGCGATCTCGACGGCATCGAGGTCAGTTTGTCCCGGGCAATGGGTTAGATTGGGGGCGAGGGGGGCAAACGGATGCGTAAATACACAATTTTACACTACCTATATAGACGTAGAAGGACAATAAACCATTAGAAAACCTGAGTAAACCGAAATGAGTTGGCGTGAGGGCCACAAGAATGGTGGCGGCGCGGTCAGCTGGCATTGTGAGCGCTCGGAATCGGCAATCGGAATTCCAACATAATCTAGGCAGTATGTGTTGGAACTTGGAAGCCTTACTGGGTACTATACCAGTTAGTATTCTCAGTGACGGTATAACCAACTGATATTGATAAGTACCTATACGAGATACCAGTTAGTATCTACGATGTAATGTTAGTATGTGAATGTAAAGGTGTAGTAAATATAAGTAACGTACCCTCAGTGACGGTATAATCAACTGAGGGTACTGTATGGTAAGTGTCCTGTATATATATATTAGTAGAGCCCTTTGTCGATAATCCGACAAAGGGTTAATCCATCCTACTGCTTCGTCGCTGTGTCGAGGTTGGAGGCTACTCTCGAAGTTCCGCATAGAGTTCCCCTGACGGCCACTCAGTATATCCGCACATACTACCCTGCTGAAGAGGCGCGTGACGCCGCCCACGAGGAGAGCATTTTGAGCACCATCGCATCCTTGGACAGTGAAAGAGTCGTCACCCAGCAGATGCTCATGGGAGTTTAGCCTTGGCCGCCTTCGGAATATCCAGATTATTCTTCGCAACGAGACGATCACGTTCGCGCCAGTGGTCACGACTCCAGTTCCACCAACACCGAGACGCCCTCGCCTGGGATCGACTCTTTGTTGCACTTGGCTCTCAAGCCCTCCATTGACCGCGCCCTGGAAATTGGCAATATACAGGGTATCGAACAGCTTGTGTGGTTGCCTGGGAAGGCTAAAGCTATCATGTCAATCTTGAAGGCCCACAATCTGTTTCCCGACTCTACCGTGCCCCTCCTTGCTCAAGTCATTAATCATCGCGAACTTAGTAGAAACGTCAACCTTTCGAACTTTGTGCTGTCGACCGCGCAGATCCTTTCCCTTGTCAACCAGTTTGATAATGTTGAAACTCTCGAATTTGTCACCATCAACACCGTCCATGCTGTTTTAGACCCGATTGTTGGCCTGAAACAGCTCGTGGTACTTGATACCTCGGTCACAAACCAAGCACTTCGTTGCTTTTTGAGAATCAAAGCTCTTCTTCAATCTGGAGGTGCTGACTCACCCACTTTTGCTCGATGCCACCAAAACCACACAATTTCCGAACGCATTCGCATTCACAACCAAACAGAGACATGGACACGACATTTCTGTTGCCTCGATTCCCTTCTTCACCCCCTCCCTTATTGTGCAGGCATTGTCAGATTATATGACCGAACTCTTGAATGAATCTTCGGCGAGCTTTTCACCACAGGCAGCTTTTTCTTCCACCGTTCGCACGGGTAATGAGACTTGGGCAACGCGGACAATTCCTTGGGTTGCTGGCGGATCATTTGATGGCGTTGTAAACGGAGATGGCTGGCTTTTTGCAATGGAAAGCGGGTACCCGTACAGAATGGAGTACAAATACGCCTTTGTCAAGAAGACCAAATCTGAGCATACGACAGGAGCCGAGGTCAGCGAGGAATCCGAGGATGCCTGTGAAGTTGGCGGTCAATCAGGTCCAAGATCTCAGGGGGGTTTTAGCAGAGATGAAAGCCCAAGGACGTCCTTCAGCACCTGACCCTGCTGTGAATGCTTTATGCGCGCTTTTCGATCACATGAAAGCAGAGCTGATGGATGCGGCAGAAGTCAACGTCTTCATCAAGCCAGTGTATATCCCACGTATACCAGGCCCGCAGTTCTACTATTAGCTTTGGTTGGTTACAGACGAGTCGGTGTGGTTCTTTGAAAAACTGTCCTTTTACATGAATTGTAAATAAATCGAGTCCTGCCTGACTCTTGCCTGTGTGTGAACCTAGGATACGGTACATAATACAAAGTTGGTACTGAGGGTGATCCGAAAGGCTCTGATCCACCGTTCACAAGTCGAACCGGGTCGTCTCACCACACTCAATACCGTAGATATCAACGATGAGTCTTTGCCGCCTTCTTCTGCTCCGGGGGTGTTGCGAGGGATAACTGCTGGTAAGGTGAGCGATTGTGCCGTGTTTCTCAACTGCCCTAACACTCCGCAGCCCTGTTCTTTGGTATCAGTAGCCTGTGGCAAATTTCCAGCGAGCAACCACCGTGCGCAAGGCATAAATATGTCACGAATCCAAGTCGAATAGCAGCCGCCCCTAGAAAAAAAAATGGCTGAGATGGGGTGTGATGGCTGCCGTCCACCGCCAAGCAGGCTCGGTGAGGGATGCGGTGCTGGGTGAGGGCCCCTGGCCAGCACTGAAAGTTTTCATCCGTTCACGCGTCGTTGTCAAGTCGTCGCGACTTTTCATGTCATTGTTAATTTCATTCTCGGCTTTCTCCGGCCTTCGAACTTTCAAAGAATTCCAACTCAGTGAACTTTTCACTCAAATTCTTCTACAATGCAACTGCTTATCTATATCACTGAGAGGTTGTCATTTCCTAACGCCATACTCTTATTTATTTTTTTAGCCTCAGTGGGTTTTTGAGCACCAAGAATGGGAAGACGACATTTGGGTCTCCTGCTCGAAGAATCAGTCCTCCTTCAAATAGCGAGCCACAACGCCCAGACTCCAGCTACGTCGATACCGGCACGGATGTCTACTTCTACATCCGTGAGGGAGCGGAGAGGCAACGATAGAAAAGGAAGTGGACAGTCGACCTCGGGCAGTCGTTCTCGTGGTGCTCTTGGACCACGACGGGACTAGAAAAATCAACTTGGAACGCACGAGCGAGGAATTGGAGGACGTGGCCAAAGCCCGAGAGTGGTTGAAGACAATGGACATGTGGAGGTTTGACCGAGTTCATCAAGCTAGTTGATGTTCCTGATGCGTATGTGCATATCTTGTTCTCATGTGGTACAGTCGCTGACGACCCCTCATCTAGGTATAGGCACTAAAAGATGTACGATGGGCCTCATACTCGAGCAATCCGACCTACTTTGAATGGCGAGCCACATCACTCAATCACCCATCGAAGTCGGCATGGATGCATACTTCCACGCCCGGGAGGAAGCAGAGCGGGAGCGATACCGTCTTCTTCCTATAGCTTACCACCCAACAGACACGATGAGCGAGTTCTCTCACGCTGTTCTCGTCGTGCTTTTGGACCACGACGGGAGGAGGATCAACGTCAAACGTACGAGCGATGAATCGAAGGACGTCAAGACGGCTAGAAATTTATTAAAGAGATGTGGGGCGACAAGTTTTGTTGAGCTGGTCGACGTGCCTCCTTCGATCGGGACAAGACAAGGTACTTACCTGTCAGCTCTCAGGTTTTGCGTCGAATCTTAATGTTTATAGAAGTACATCACGAGCTCTTGCCAATGATCCTGCACAAACGGGATACTTTCAATCATCATTACCCCACATGACGAGTCGCTCACAGGCGCTCGTCTATTACTCTAAATTTATCATATAGCGAAGCATCCGTACAGCCTCCAGGCCCCTATGTCAGCGCCATGACCTCTCAACCTTCACCGCATTATGATGGCTTATCATCATCGAACGTGGGCTCGGCATTGCCCCGTCCCCACCCGTCGAACTTGAGTCGCCTGATATAAAGATGGAAGGCCAAGATCATCTCGGGACCCTGTCATGGATGCCCCACCACCTTACAACGCCGCCAACAACGGCATCAACCACTCCAAGCACCCCGCCAGCGACAACCCCAAACCCCCAGACTACTCTCAGCCTCTCGAGCCGGGCCTGTCGCCTCGTTACGACTTCCCTCAAACATTTGCAATCGGCGCGCGCTGCACCAACGCACCACTGGTATCCAGCGCCCAGCTCAAGAACCACCTCGCTCTCCTGCATGCCTTCGCGGGGCTCAGGACTAGGATTGATGGGTTGTATCCTGGGAGGAACGAGGAGATTCCGTTTCTGCCGAGGGAGGGAGAGAGGAGGTGGGGATGGTTCGTCGGGCTTGCTGTGGAACGCTTCTCAGTTTGGTGCGGGGGGTTGAACGAGGGGGGTTCGAATAAGCGTGCGAGGGATATATTGCCACCTGTTGATGTGCTTATGGTTCGTGACGCGGATCTTGGTTTCCCTTCGTGCCAGAACTCAGATTTGATAGGTGTGGCACGCGTACATGTTAAACCCTGGGTACGTCTACATCATCGGTACAATCATCCAAAGCGCTCATCGCCATGCAAGCTGGTACGCCGAGGATTGCAGCCGTATCAATGCCCTGCGAGGCCTCAAATCTCTTACACCAGTATTCTCCAACTCCTTCGTACGTCTTCACCACACTTACCTGCCTCTCCCGCCTCCTCAACGGCTCCGCCAGGCCTCCGAACTAGAGGACATCCTAATGTCAGAGCCCACTCAGTCCAGGCTCGACTTTTGGGACGTCATCACACACGGGCGTCACTTCGACCCCATCCGAGACGCCGAGCTGCACCACACGCGTAATGTTCTGTGCCCAAAGTGCCGTCGCTCCCTCCTTATCAGTATGCACACTATCTCCGGCGATTTTCTCAGCGAACTAATCCTACCTCAGCTTACATGAAAGAAGACTCCACTGGCTTCTTCCAAGAGAAATTCCAAATTCAATGCCCCTCGCATGGGTGTCAAGACCTGCCGAGGATCACGCGGACCCTCCTGGGCGCCCGGAAGCTGGCAGAGGACCTGGCAGGAACGACGGTGAAAGCTGATGTACTACCCACGCCGAGTCTCGCGTGCGTTTCCACTCTCGATGACCTCTGTATCTTTGTGTAATCACTGACTAGTAACTTGGTGTGCGTGCAGTGGGACCTTGCGGACTACACAGAACGCCACGGATACGGCTCGCGGGACACTCGTGAGGAACACGATACTGAGGGGCCTGTCGTTCGAGAGGCCCACTGGTAGTACGGAGGGGTGGGCCGCCGCGATTTTAACGAGCAATAAGTATGACTTGGAGGTGTTGAGGAAGGCTATGGCGGAGAAGATGAGTGCGGGGAGAGGTAATCTGTATGTGCGTTTCCATTCTAACGTTGGTGCAGATGATGACCCGTTGTTGGGTAGGCTCAGGAGGATAATTTCTGCGTATCAGACTGCATACGTATTTTCGATCGATCTGGTCGGAGCGGTCCGTTTCTTGCATAAGTCGTGTTAGTAGCCACTGACGGGGTTTTGCAGGTTCTACGGCAAGGGTCGTTTGTGAAGAAGATGCATGATTTGCAATGGACTCGGCCTGGTTTCTTTGATTCAAAGGACGACGAGGTTGTCCTACAGCATTCCATTGCGCGGTATCATGCGTGAGTTTTCAATTAGAATACGCAATTAAATTTACAGTACTTACCAGACTTTTCCTCGACAGCTTCCTGGACCTCATGTCAGCGTCAAATACATCATTTTTTGTGCCCACGCTCGATATCGATCTTGCATGGCATACCCACCAACTGCTTTGGCAGTCCTACCACAATGATTGTATGAATTACGTTGGCCGATATGTTGACCAGTTAGTCCTTTCTTATCTCCCGCTCACTGGTGACCCAGCATCCCATAGCGACGACAAGGTGGAAGAGCAAACATTGGCCACTGCCTTTGATGTGACATGTCGTGCTTGGAAGGTACCTCTCGCCGTACCCTAAAACGTCGCGTAAAGTCACTGAGAACACTCCTGATATTCAGAACCGCTTCAACATGTCTTATACCCACTGCGGCTGTCCCCTCCCCGGGACCACCATCGGCCAGCGGCTCTCCCGGCTCGTGAACCACTACGGCGCCCAAAAGTCCTACCTCATCCCTCCAGCGCGCGAGGACCTCCTCGCCGCGACACACCCCAGCGACCATAATGCTGTCTTCGTCTGGCACCGCAAACAGTTCAGCGAGGGGCTCCAGCAGCGCCGGCGCGGGAAGTTCAAAGAGCGCCAGGAGCGCGATGCGCGGGAGAGGGGGGAGGGGAAGGCGCGGGCATTCACGCCCGAGGAGCGACGACAGGTGGACGCGCATGAGGCGGCGTTTCTGGTGCCGGTACCGTTGTACTATGGTTATGGAGTGTGTGCTGCATATACGGGGGCTGTGGTGTATAGTGTGAATGACAACGGGATTGGCGGCTGTGCTGCGGTGAGCCCTCAACTGATGAATGAGTATGCTCGGAAACATTCTCATCCCTTATTCACGCTGCAGGGTGGTGGTGCTTGTGCTGCCGGAGTAGGAGGATGTTCTGGTACGTGCTTGTCTAGTTGGGGAAGCCGTCTTGTCAATCTTGCTTGCCAGGCGGTGCATGCGGTGGAGGTGGAGGTGGAGATGCAGGGATGTGGGGGTACGTATCTCGCATGTGACATGGTCGTGGAACATTTTTCTAAGACGAAATCATATCATAGGTTGACGATTTCTTCCATCTAATCAAAGCCTTGTTTCATGTCTCAAGTTCATCGTGGCTTTCTCGTATACATTTGATACATCAGTCGCTGTTGTGATGAGTCAGCGCTTCAGCTCTCAGCCCAACGAGCTTCGCTTCTTGATGGTAATTTGTATGGGGTGAGAAGTTCAAGTGAGTTTCCAACCTTTTCAACCCACGACCGAATCACAACCTCGTGGCAACGCTCGCGTTCGGCGGCGGCCCCTTGGTGATCATCATGTTAATTGTGTTCTTGTTCCTCAAATATAAGTCCTTTGTTCGACATGTCAAATATCATGCTGAAAGGTTGGATACTTCAAATAGGTGAATCAATTAACTGTAATTAACCGTCCATAATTATCATGCTCGAAAGTTATATAGGCCAACTCCACCGATGCAACAATCTTGATGACGACCGCACATGATTTGCACGATTTTGACATTGGGCGTGACTTGAGTTACAATATCTATATCCTTGCTTTTCTGACATTGCTTTACGGTACGCCATCATTCATTATGTTGGCGTCGTTCTCAATGCACTCCTCAGGAGCGTTACTGCCTATTTTTGGGCAGGCAGCGTTGAAAATCTGGTCAGTTCGATCCCATGCCCTGTCAAAGAAAAAGTACGTGCTGTTGATATTGCGGGTATGAAGGCGACGTGGTCTTCGCTCTCATAATAACAGAATACTACTGGGCGTCGGCACTGTAAACTGTGTGCTTTTCACCATACTAACTGTTACGACTCCAATCATCATTATACTTGACCTGAAAGTCATCGGAATTGGTCGCAACCCTGCCGTCGAGCAGAGCATGGCTCGTTTGGGGCTCGGTTTTCTACAGATATGGACTGTCCAGTTTCTGGTACTAGTACCATCCGCTCGTATCAAAACCTATTAGCTAACGTTACAGATGCTATTGAGCGATTCTGTGGTCACTTGGAGAGCTTGGATTCTGTGGCCACAACACACTGTATGGCTCAAAGTTGTTCCATGTCTGGGCCTCGTAGGTCTTTCCGGTCAGTGAGTACCCTGACCTCGTCCAAACCTGGCTAAACCTGCCATAAATACAGGGTTCTCTCTCTATGCAGTCATCAACCAGATTCAGATCCTCGCTCTACCAACTCCGGTTCAGTACAGTGTAGAACTCTGGGTTCTACCTCCAAGCGACCTGTCGATCCTTCTATCTATCTCATCAGGTGTTAACATTGTGGCGACAGCTGCAATTGCTACCAGTACTGGTGTGCTGTGAACTATCCATTTGAAACTGATTAATAGCCTGATATATGATGCGGCACCTTCATAGGGTGCATCGCAAGGCTGTCAAGATTTTACATCGTAGATGTTGCTCGACCGCCGTAGACAAGGTTTTGGTTGTCCTCGCTGATTCCGGGATAGCCTTCCTGGTGGTGCAAGCGAGCACTGGTTCAGTCCTACGCTCCAACGACGATGTTTTATACGAGTAATAACCAGGTCACTAATGTCATGATCATGTTTATGCCACTTCAAGTTCCGGATGTCGTGGACTGTATTTCGTGGGCCTTGTATGTTGCTTTTATGGTGAGTTAAATCCTTGGCACTCGAAACTTGAGTCTTGAGTCTTGAGTTTGAATGAAAAATCACTCTAGGCAGTCTATCCAATGCTGGTAGTTATTTTTGTCAGCAACGAACATACCATTGCTGAGACATTTGGCTTCTCGTTGGTTTCGGAGGAGAACTACGGGCAGCGTGGCGATGTCGAGGATAACGGGACAGAGGGGCCGAATCAGTCAACTGCATGCGATGCAAGCGTCTAACTCCCATCTCGCTGACAGGTGCTGCCAGAATTCACGACGGCAAACCGAGTTGGACTCATCATTGGGGTTAGATCTACTATATGGGACGGCGATCTGTGTTTCTACGACTCTTCGTATATATCCTCACAAACTCGCATTACTCTAGACTTCACGTTCATTACGGCCTCCGATGCATATTTAAAACGTCTGTCGTTGTTCTACACGGTAAGGACGACGCCCTCCTGTGTGTCGTAAAATAGTCGGCGTAGTCGGAATGATTACGGGTTTATACGATATCCATGGCCAGTTACAATATAGCATGCCTCGAGTACTTTATATCCAAGACGAGCAAGAGATGCAGGTATACAACAAAGTCCACCATCCGATAGTAACGAGTAAAAATGAAATAAACCATCTAGATCAATCCTGAAAGAACGCGGAGGAGGCCGGCGGATAACATACTCCATAGAGCAATCGCACCATCCAAGCGAAGCGCGCCATTGCCTTGGCCGCCAGTGGTTGCGGGTGTGGTTGTGCTGCTTCCTGCCGCAGATGTTTTGACGGCGGAGGTTGTAGTTACAGGCAAAACGGGCGGGGAAGATGACGAAGATGGTGTTGCAGGCAGGCTTCCTTCTGCGAGGTAGGTACGGATGTACGCAATATCCCAGTACGCGTTGTCGTACACTGGACTGCCGGTGCCGATGATGTTGCTCGTTATCTGCATAGGGACTCGTGAGATCGACCGGGGAAACGTATTGGGCATATAGCACATACACAGTTACCAGGGCATGTTGAAGAGTATATGGATGGGACACCGGCCCTGTGGAACAAAATGAGTACCAGGAAACTATGGCGCAAGCTGAAGGGCTTACCAGTTGCCACAAAGCGTCGTGAGGAGCACGAGCTGCTGAGGCCCAAAGAAGGCTGTGAAATTACACCCAGTGGCTGGGTATGAAGCCGAGGGCATTCCCCATGTCGTCGTATCCATGTTGGAGGTTGATGTCGCTTCCTTAATCGAGGGAGGGATATCCGGCCGCTGTATTCAATCATATCAGCACAAGATCAGCGTTTTCACAGACAGAGATTTACACTCCAGAACCAGATATACACTCCCGAGATGTCAATCTGTGTCGCAAACACGCCTCCGCCAGCATTATTGAAGCCCGCACCGAAGCTGTTGGGCTTCGTCTCAGCGACGATGCACCCGCGGTCGAGCGAGCAGTCGCCCTCGAGGGTCTTTCCGCTCTGCCCGGGATTCGCAGCCTGCGCACAGCCCGCGTCGGCGTGTAGCGCCATTTGGTTGTTGTTGGAGAGGTTGATGCCCTCGATGATGTCGATCTCGCCTGCGTGGGGCCATTCTTTGCCGGCTCCGAGTGTCCAGAAGGAGGGCCATACCTAAAGTAAGATGAGCTATAGGAATGATGATATATCTGTGGCACGTACTGAGCAGCCACTGGGAAGATGAGCGACATCTATGATGATGAGGTTGCCTACGCCATATGTATCCTGCGAAGTGATACGGATCTGCCAAATTCGCAATCAGCCATCCTTGAATAGCTCTGAGACATTCAAGACCCACCGAAGGACGATTGACAAGTGTTGCAGGCGCAATATTGGTCGTATTATCAACCCTAACGATGGCGTGGCCATTACCATCGACATAGGTCAAACGTTGCGTATTCGCCGAATTTCTATCGAGATAGGTTACATTTCCTGAACACCAATCGAATGTTTAATAACTAGAACCTCAAGCTGGAGTAAAACACGTCGTACCCCACGTAGTATCGTCGATTTTGCCCCAGTAGTCCCATTTATCGAAGAACGTGTTCCCAGCATACTCCCTAAGTGACTGATAGGCAGCAATGGAGGAACTAGCTGCTGCTAGAAGAGTTATAGGCCGAGTGAGGTGCATGATGGTTATAGTCGAAAGCCAAGCAATGCTAGTTCTTTAAGGCGGCCAATTTTGACCATGATGAGCATGATCATGATCGGAAGCGAGTTTGCACGGAACGTATAAATTGATCGCATCATCAACTCTCCAAAGCAATATCAACGGAAAACATATAGAGGATCGTGGTAAGCCATTCCGTCTTCTTGTACTTACACACGGCTTTATTTGTCCGGTTGACTTTCGGGAAAGACCTTCTGGCGGCCTCTTCCTATTTGTCGACCACGGGCGCGCTACATGTGGCTATTTGTGTTTCCTATCCATCTTCAAGCTTGATCTTCTCCTTCAAGCAGGCGCTTCCAGTTCAAGAAAGCAACGCTTATTTGCATGATGGACTTTTTTCCTCTCTCGAACGGAGAGTAAACTTTTAGGAGTGAGCCAGGTCCTATGACATACAGTTGTCTTCGGGGCCCAGTGGAAAGACATGGGTCCTGAACTTGTCCCGGACGTTCTCAAGATACGTGACGCAAGAGAAGTCTCGTTTTAACCATGGCCAGCTCAGACACTCAGGATTGGCGACGCCCAGCTACCCGAGGTCCTTATCCGCAACTTTCCTATTACCGCGCTGTCTTTGGGCTCTAGGTACCGGACAATAACGGCTGCTCCGCCTTCTCATCTCCTACTTATCTCCGGCTAAGCCCTCTTCTTGCGCAAGTTCAACAATCTGACTCCTGAGGCCTTTGTTCGCATAACTTGTCAGTCACTATTGGGTCCGATTTCTAAAACGCTAGGGAAAGGGCTGCCCTACTCCAATCTCACCGCTTCACCCGATGTCTTGACTCTTTAAGGAGCGCATCGCAGACCTTGTCACTGTAGTCAAGACTTGGGTCTGGGTCCCTCTCACCAGTTCGCACTTCCCCTGACGCACTGCTAACGGTAGAATCAAACGGGGAAGTCGCTTTTGGCTGATGCCCAATCTTCCAATGTCAAGCACCGTTGAGATGCACCACTCACGTAAAATAAAAATAAACAAAAGCTGACCATTGTTACGTTGTCTATTTTATTGGGTAATTAATTCTATGGTCACTTGGCAACCTAACTGAACTAGTCACGATAAATACAGAATTACCTTTCTATTCCTTGATCAATCAGGTCCAGTACTACCAACAACTCCATGATACTGTTATACCTATCTCAACCATTGTGGTGACGGCTGCAAATGCTGCCAAGTACTGGTGCGCTGTGAACTTTCTATTTTAATACTTACGATACTGATCAATATTCTGATGATGCTGATGCAGGCTTGATTTCGTCAAGATACATCCCAAGGTTGTCGGGATTTTGCACCGTAGATGCCGCTCTACCGTGGGCAATTGTCCTCACAACTGATTGCGGAATAGCATTTTTGGGGATGCCGGTAAACTTTGACTCATGCGCATATGCTCGGGCCATGGATATTCATGCGGGTACTTACGAACAGATGAATAATTTCATGACGGCATGGTATTTATTTTCAGATATTGTGGACGGTATTGTCTTGTATGTTGCTTTCATGCTGAGTTCCTTGGCACTTTTTGGGTTGTCAGTCGAGTGAAAGGTCAATCTAGGCAGCATATCCCTTACTGGTTGTTCTTTTGATCAGCAGCGTGCGTACCATTGTGAAAACATTTGATGGGCGGTGTGGCGTATTGGGGATAACATGTCAAGGGGCCGCACTAGATTGTCTCAAGGTACGTGGTTTTGAACCACTGTGTAATACCTTAACTCATGCAACACATCGATTGTTCCATGAAGCTCTTCACGGTCATTTCGGCCTCTGGTGTACATTTGAAACGTCGGTTGTCGCCCTATATCGTCAAGGACGACATCCCCCTCCTGAACCTGTAGTGTTCTCGTTGTCGTCAAAAATTCAGCATGAAGGATTGCAGGATATCAAGGTCCATTTTATAGAAAAATGAGCAGGAGATATAGGTATAATACAACAAGGTCCATCGTCCGGATAGCATCCAGTAAGTAAAAATGGAATGCACCTCCGTCTAGATCAAACCAGAAAGAACACGGAAACACTAGCGGAGGCCAATATGCTCCATAGGGCAACCTCACCACTCACGCAAAGCGCGCCATTGCCTTGGCCACCATTGGCTGTGGATGTGGTTGTGCTGCTGCTTGACGTGGGTGCCAGCTTGACGACTGGGGTTGAAGTTATAGGGGCTGAAGTTACAGGCAAGACGGGCGGGGAAGAGGACATAGATGGCGCTGCAGGTGGACTCGCCTCAGCGAAGTATGTGCGGATGTACGCAATGTCCCAGTACGCGTTGTCGTATACTGGGCTGCCGGCGCCAATTACGCTCGTTATCTGCATAGGGTCGGCGTAAGCTCGATGTGGATAAGTATAAGGAGGCTGGCACGTACACATTGACCTGGGCATGTCGAGGAGTATATCGATGGGACACCGGCCCTACCAGGATAAAGTGAGAATGAGGTGGCTACGAGCCGAATGGAGGGGCTCACCAGACGCCACAAAGCGTTGTGAGGAGCACGAGCTGTTGAGGCCCGAAGAATTGGGTGAAATTACAGCCGGTGGCTGGGTATGAAGCCGAGGGCATCCCCCATGTCGTCGTATCCATTTTTGACGTGGATGTTGCTCCCGTGATTGAGGCAGGGATGTTCGGCCGCTACACACATTTCTTCCAGCACGATGTCAGCTCGTTGAGGGAGAAAAGCTTACATCCCAGAACCAGATATACACCCCCGACACGTCAAGTTGTGTCGCAAACACACCTCCGCCAGCATTATTGAAGCCCGCACCGAAGCTGTTGGGCTTGGTCTCGGCGACGATGCATCCCTGGGGAAGCGAGCAGTCGCTTTTAAGCGATTTGCCGCTCTGCACCGGATTTTCCACCTGCACACAGCCGGAGTCAGTGTGTAGCGCCATTTGGTTGTTGCTGTTGAGGTTGATGTTCTCGATTATGTCGATCTCGCCTGCGTGTGGCCACTCTTTCCCGGCTCCGAGTGTCCAGAAGGAGGGCCACACCTAAAGAAAGATCAGAAAGAGATGTGATAGTATGGCTTTCGCACTTACTGAGCAACCACTGGGAATATGGGCGACATCTATTATGATGAGGCTGCCTACGTCGTACAAATCCTGCGAAGTGATGCGAACCTGTGAAATCTGCGATCAGTCCGAATCATAAGACTCTTAAGTACTAGAGGCCCACGGAAGGACGATTGACAGATGCTCCAAACGCGATATTGGTAGTATTGTCGACTCTAATGATAGCGTGGCCGTTACCATCGACATAGGTCAAACGCTGCGTGTTCGCCGAATTTCTATCCAGATATGTCACATTTCCTAGAAAAATATGTTCAACTACAGGACTTCTACCCAAGCCACGTGGAAGTATCGTACCCCATGTGGTATTGTCGATGTTCCCCCAGTAGTCCCAAGCATCGAAGAACGTATTACCAGCGTACTCCCTGAGTGGTTGATAGACAGCAATGGAGGAGCTAGCCGCTGCAAGAAAGCTAATTGCCCGAGTGATGTGCATGATGATCGTAGTTGAAGGCTAAGCAGTGTTCCAGCTTCAAGTCGGTCATTTTTGACCACGATGAGAGGCATGATCCTAAAGCGAACTCGCACCGCGAGGTTCGAAGTTCGAACGGCTTTGCATCGGCAATTGCCGATCAATATATCGGCCATCAATGCATCAACCTCAATCGATGGCATCAGTGCTCGAGGCGACATCATCCTCTGACTCTGTTCCATCGACTTACAGTAGAACCTCAAGGTGTGTGAGGCTCCGTGAAGCGCCACATCGACTGGACCATTTGCTGCCCATCGATTATTGCACATTATCGTCTTCCGAGCTCCGCTCGTCCGATCCTTCTCTTTCCTGTCATGTGTCAGCGCCAGCTCTCCGCCTTCGGCTCCGAGTCCCCCTCCCAATCTCCCTCAATGCCTAGGGTTTATGCCGTTTCGAGAAGGTCCTGGGTTTATTCACAGTTAGGCCCTTACAGTTGTATGCATGCAGAATAGCGTTTTTTGGTTTTCGAAGACGTTCGTTCCGTCACTGTCAGGTCCGGCGGATAACAGGTAAATGAAAAACATATTCCCTGGCATGCGTTCACCTTCGTTTTTCGCTTTCGCTTGCTTTGCTCCCTCACTCCTTTGGTTTCTCGGCTGAAGGTACAGGCTTCGACGCTCGTTTCCGGTGACTATTAACGGCAGCTAATGGCCGTCATCTCAATGGGTCCCTGTTCGCGTGCAGCCCGATAATCATCACAACATTGAATGATAAATTTCATTCAGGCGGTCAGGCCCAAAAAGTTATCTATTCGGTCGCGCCCCCAGGCTCCCATCCCCTCCCTGGCACCCACCCCATCCATGACCGCCTTTGGCGAGCCCCTCTCACTCCAGCACCATCAGTAGCTGAGCAAATCAGTTTCTCGAGGTTTCTCAACCAAGGAAACCACCGGAAACTTGTCGAAAACCAGGAAATATGGAGACTTGGAGACTTATGTCCGA
>JABCKT010006616.1:0-35473 GCA_018858115.1 Tephrocybe rancida
ATAAGAAATCGGACTTTTTTTGAGCGACATAGTCGGCTTATACAAAAGTAGCGGCCTCTAAGTGAACTGCACCATAGGGCATTTGACATTCGGAGTCAATTCCCTGCCAATCCTACATAGTACGGCGAGCGCTGATCCTCTTTCAAATTCAGCTGCAAGAGCGCAATATAAAGACAGACCTTTGCACAATCGAAAATTCCTTACACAAGATGTCACCTAAGAAACGTGCCCGCAAAAGTGATCCAGCCCCCTCAGCAGCCGCAGGCGAGCCTAGACCGAAGGCCCCGTTACCCCCCGACGCCAATACTGGCGTTGTTTTCACCCTCCCCACCGAGATCTGGCTCGAAATCCTCTCCTACCTCCCCAGTGTGCGCATTCCCACTCTTCGGATCTCGTCCTCGCCCGTTCTGCCTGCCTCGACCCTTGCGCGCCAGCAGGGACTTAGGGCGCTCTCTCAAACGTGCCGCCAATTTCGTACATTGTTCTTACCGCAGCTGTGGGATAGATTCGAAGTGTGTGCGACGAAGAGGCAGCAGGAGACACCGTTGCATCATTCAAATGGTGCGTATTCTAGCCTTGCATTGCCTTTGGCATGGATCGCGTTGGCTGATGGGAGAGGAAGATGTACAAGGAATGGAGGGGGTGTTTGTTTCTGGAGCATGGTACAAGTCAATCGCAGAGGCGCTCGAAACGCGGTCGAACGGGCTAAGAAACAGCCCCGAGCACGCAAAACTCGTCCAGTGAGAGACAAATCGATCTCCTTGTCTCTCGAATACTCAATAGATATTAAACAATAATCTTAGCAAAGTCAGTGTTGCTCTCACGCGCTGCCAATCGGGCACCGTCCTCCCTGCCTTCGTCCGGTGCCTCATGGCCCTCCCCAACTTGGACACCCTCCAGGTCCTGCGCGCCCACACACAAATGACGACACATCTCAAGGATGCGTTCGAGGGGCATGTCATAAGGCAGGTGCGCACCGTCGTCCTCCCCGATCACGCGCACAACGTTCTACGTTCGTGCCCGGAGGTGCGAAGTGTGGTGTGCAATTGCGGAGACGGGGGAAAGCTGGTCAGCGCGATTCAGAAAGAGTGCAAGAAGGTAGAGAAGCTGGCGGGATTTGGGCCGGATGAGAAGATGATGAAACGTATGTGAATTCTGTGGCGTTATTTTTCTTGACTAAGGCTTGGTTGCGTCCAGGTCTTGTGAAAGCCGTGCCAAACCTCCAAGAGATCCATTTGTCGTCCCTGAGGATGGAACTCGTACGTCTTCGCTCCCTTTTTGCGTTCTCGCTCCCACACCCATCCTTTCATGTAGAAAACCATTGGCATGCTTGGCTCTCTCAAGCACCTTCGCGTCATCGAGCTCGACATCCCAGCCAGCTCTACTCCAGAAAACACGAAGTGTATCGGGCTTGCGAAAGAACTTCTGCGCAAGGCGAGAGATCGTGGTGTTCAGAAAACGTGCTTGAGGCTTCGACATCTCAGTGCCAGTGGATCGGGTTCAAGGGTGGAAGAATTGGAGATCACAGGACCGTAGGCGTCGAAGCTCGTTTTGCGGACATATCTTTGAGACAATGGACAATGCTAGCTCGCTTCTCGTATTGACAATAAAGTGGATTCTGACCAGGGATCAATGCAAACATGCCCATTAACCTTACCCCACAAGTACAAGCCCGTGGCACCCCCTATCCTTTACTTCCGAACTGCAAACTGCAAGCCTTAGTGTGCCGCAAAAATGTAGCCGTGCAATCCAGACCAAGGTTCATCACCCAACACGACTTATGGTCAGACTTAAAACGTAGCCAGTTCTTTCGTTACCGCGACTCTCCATTCTTCAAACTTCTATGTGCTCTGTGGGCTGCTGTCCTTCATCATCGAAGCAGAGGTAACTAGTTTGAGGCTTGCCACTGGGACTGCAGCCTCACTCCACGCTGGAGTCCTTGTCCACATGTTGTGAAGTTGCACAAGCTCAGATAAAAGAAAGTCTAAAAGTCATCTACATTCAATTGTTACAACCTCGATGTGTTCGCCCTGGCGTAACGCGGGCTATTCAACGTGATCCTCGTCCGATACATCTTTTGGGACCGGCAATGTGAGGGCCTGCCAGACCATGACCAGGGCAATACCTGTCTCGATAACATCATGCACGTTCAACGCCCCTCTAGTGTCATGCCTTCCCAGGATCGCGGGTACAAAAGTTGCCAGGTTGAGCAGATACAAGAACAATGTCAAGACGGCAGAGACTCGAGTCTTGCCGCCAAACGTTCGTGACCGCCAATTAAGGATGATCTGTAGGATGATCCCGACGAGATCCATCGAGTTTAGGACGCAAGTAGGGAAAATCGCCGTCAATGCGTCGGCTGCCTTCGGAGGGAGTGTTATGGCCGGGATGATGGCGATCTTTTGCGGGGGAACAAAGTAGTAAATTACAGCCCCACACATGAGAAGCTAAACATAGATGTCAGTAATGTTACAGGATGAAGTACTGGGAGGGACATACTCCGATCTTTTGCAGATTACTCGTTCGACCCTCCAGGCGTTCGTTTGCCCGCTCCAAATGCGTTGCTTCTGCCCGACGCAGGGTAATAAACATGCCGTTGGAAAAATCGAATTCCAGGCGGTACACTGCCTTGAGCTGTATCAATGGCAACACGAAACCTGCGTTGCATAGGCCCCGGATCCACCTCATCATCGAAAACTTAGTGGCAATTCCCCCAGCAATGTACAAGTCCAGCTTGTTAATGATATCGGCTGCGGCTATTAGTGTTGTTCCGGGGATGCTAAGGGAAACGGTAGATGTTCGGCTGAAAAAGTACAGGCCATCTAGACATGGTATGATGATGATGAGTAGAGATCTGGGTAGGCGGTGTAAGCGGAGATGCGCAACAATGGAGTCCGAACAGATCCTACGTAAGCATATACAGGACCCAACGTCTCCTCGGGTGTGCGTCCTCACTGAATCTATGGCCAAGAAGGCCATCTAAGGAATACATTCTAGTCAAAGTCAAAGTCAAGGGAAATGGGCTGCGACTCACGCATCATTTCGGCATTATCATGCTCGAAAACCTTAGCATCATCTGTTGTGTTAAAGGCATACACCATGGGCGCCTCGAACATGTCGATGAGGGACATTTTTGAAGGTGTGCGCCCGATATAAGAGATCTTCCAGCTAACATCTATCGCAGCTAGCTCTAGAAGAAAATCAGTGACATCTGCATCTCACTTGAAGAGGGTAACTCACCTTCGTTAGCTCTCCCCGTTGCTGGCTCTGAGCATTTCTCCCGTTGGACTGGAATTTCTAGGAGGTCCTGCAAAGAGTCACTGTAAGCAGAGCGTTGCATATCCGAAGAAGATACACACCTTCTGTCCGAGCCCATATTTTGATAGATAGAAATATGGTGCATAGGCCCATCCTCTTTGTGGTTTCCCGGTAAGTGCATCCGGAATGCGCAACTGGAGCTGAGTCTCCCAGTTGCCATTTAAGCGGTACAACGCTTTACAGAAATACTGGTTCGGTTGAGCCAATGCCTCCTGCCCGCACTGTGTTGTCCAAAGTCAACACTACGACCTTTAAGTATTAAAACTCGGATGATCGTACTGAAGATTCTTTCAGCAGTTTATGTGCTTTTGCGAATACGTTGCGATCGATCAGCCTGTCCTCGTTCACAGCACGTATCTGTGTCCTGTCCCCGCGATTTGAGTCAGTGCCTATCAATGCATGTACGCGACAGACCCATACCGGGTTACGATGTAAGGGTGGGTCTGTAATGGGTCTCTACCATCTGTCCGTTCTAGTGACGAGACTGGCGCCGAATTCTTACTGGTCCAGCCATTGTACTTGAGGCCGGGCGCGGTGGGGGACGTTGCTATTTCACCATCCTCTTCATCGAGGTCTTCATAGGCATCCGATATTGGTGTACTGTCTTGGGATGTCGCACAGCGGCTTTGGATGCCGTGAAATTGGATGAGCGGTATGGAGACTGCAAAGCTTTCTAAAACTCTATCCGCTAATGTCTTTTCTTGAATGTCTTGAGAACCCAAAGGGAATCTGTAATGGAGATTGGCTGCGTTCAACGTTATTCATTTGAACAGCTTACGGCGAAGATCGTACGGGAAGGGCGTCCAAAGTATCAGATATATAGCTTGAATATTTCGTTGTGTGATCCAAGAGAGAGGGTGAAGAAGGTATCAGTACTACTGATCCTCGGAGGTCGTAATTGGTGAGATTGACATCGCGGCTGTGTTATAATTGTCATCACAACTGCCTTTTAAGTATCTTAGTGGGTGGCTTACAATAAGGCAGTAGGAACCGTAAAGTTCACTGTGGTGTGCAGGTTCTTGTCAGATAACCGCACGCCACGAAAGATGATGTCGGAAAATAACGGCTCTTCCTCCAAATGATCCACGAGCTCGACGCCTTCTGCCGACGCCTTCCCACCCTTGCTTATTCCGTCAAGATGGGACGCCCTTGAAGTGCGTATCCAGACTGTCGCGGCAAGATCGAAGGTCTTGTGCCGGTCAACTAAAGGCTGCACAACTGTTGCCGGATTTTTGACGCTCTCGATGGCGAAATCATGGAATTGACCCGCGTGCGGTATAAGTATTGCACGTACGAAGGCATAGGAGAGGGTATAGAACAAATAGAGGACGAGACCAACGATGCCCAAAGAAATCACGGTGCAGAGAGAGAAGAGTAGGCATTTGCAGCTGCCTGATCTAGAGTGTCGTGGAGGTGCCCCTGGGTCGAGCTGACCTTCAGGCTTACTAGCTGGCATTGAGACGTTCTGGTAGCCAACAGAAAGTGAAAACGGCCATCGGCCACTTCCTTCGAGTCAAGAACCCTGGGTGCATGATCATCGATCATCGCCTGAGGCCTCGGAGTCCTCCAACTGCGGTCCTGACAAAGTTCGGAGGGCCGGATTCATCGAATCGGAACAAGCGACGCTCTTTGATCATGATTGTTTTAAGTTTGCTCCTCACACTCATCATTGAAGAAGAGGTGGCTTGCCACTGAGACTGCAGCCTCACTCCACCGTCACGGTGGAGTCCTTGTCCACATGTTGTGAAGCCGTTCCAATCTTTGCATACTATCCCGTCTAAAATGGATAGGACGCCTTACCGCTTACGAGCATGTTTTGATTCAATTCTACATACCAACTATGGTTGGTGTTCACCACATATCGGGGCTCTCTGATGCAGCTTTATTGTTCAAAAAAAAAATATTCGGATAAGCAACACATATCCATTCTGGTTGCTAGCCTCAAACGTAAAGCTTCTCATGCAGGGCAGCTCTGCTAATCAGCATATCTCAAAGGGGAGGCCCGGCATGTTGTAAATGGGTCGACACGTCGAAGACAGCGGCAATGTTACGTGCCACGGGTGGCTATAACCTCATTGTGAAAACATCACACTCCGCACCACCTTGGCCGGGTCGAAGAACACGAGGTATATAGCAGCCTCTTCCTGCCGTAGTGTTATTGACAGATTCTGCGAGGCTGTGGGGCTCCTTGTCGGCTAGCTTTGGGTGGGCCTAATTGTCATGATATATCTAGCTCCTTCAGCGAGGACTTCCGCGAAAAGCTCCATGCAATTCAATACACCTATCATAACATCCATAGCTTATTCTACATGGAATAACGAGGAAGCGTCGATATCTTGATCGACCCGAGGAAAATTTGTTGCTTGCCATGCCTCGATGAGAACAAAAACAAGGAGCAGGACTTGATGAGCGACGAACCGAGGCCGAGCATCGTAGGGCCCTATGACTCCAGGGATATACTCGACCAATCCAACGAATTGCAGCGCAAGCGACACACGGGTAGTAACTTTGTAGTTTCCGGCAAATGATCTTGACTGCCAGTTCAGATAGAGCTGAAAGGACGTGCCCAAGACACTCATGGGAAAGACGAAGTAAGGCCAGTTGTCGATGAGCCAGCTGTGCACGTAATCGTCTGGCTGTGGGTCAGGTAGGATTGCCGGTATGACAGGATAGAACTGTGGCGAGCATGTGTAATAAATGGCAAACACTGCAAATATGATCTACAAGATACGGGGCACGAGTTAGCTTGAGAAAGTCCATGAAGGAACGCGGCACTAACGATGCCTTTGATCCAGTAGCTCATTCGGTCGTCCAGTCTCTGACTCGCTCTCTCTTCGTGCGTCGACAGGGCACGAACCGGAATGAGCTTTTGCCATATTGTCCCTTCCCGCCCGAAACCTCTGATGCGGAAGACCAATTTCAGCATGAAAAAGGTCGGGAGGAGGGACATCATGATGCCAAAGAGAGTGCCGAGCCAATCATTGATCCCATCGTTAGATACCATGGCTGCAGCAATGTCAGGAGCGATTGCTTCGATGGCCTTTGATCCAGCGAGAAGGAGGGTTCCTACTATGCTGATAGAAACAGTCGTCGTTCGTGTGGCCCAGTAAATGCCATCAAGAAGGACAACCAAGGTGGATAAACCAAACCTTGTAGTGGGGTGAGTATGTTGTCAGACAGTGGGCGAGGCACGGGGAGGCTCACTCAAAAACGGTCAACAGATAGCGACGCCTTGGATGCGAATTTTCATGGTAGTTAAAGCCCCATACACCATCTGGCGTTTGACGATTATCAACAGGTGGTAAAGAGATAAAATAAGGGGAGTTTTACGCGTGAGTTCAAGCATGTCATGATCCAGAACCTGGCGATGTTCTCCGAGTTCCATATCAAACATGGTCTGTTCGTCCATTTTCGTCACCTCTTCCAATATAGCAAACTTGGTAAACGTCCGTCCAGAGAAGGCGAGGTTCCATGAGACGTCAATTGTTTCTTTATCATCCGCAGCTGCCTGAACTGCATCCTCGGTCGAAGAGCAAAACTGCCGATGGACTGGCACCGGAACAAGGTCCTGAGGAAAGATTCAGTGGAACTAGGGAGGCTGCGTTGCTTTTGTTTCACCTTGGGGCCAGAAACTTTGGATAAAGACAAGTACGGAGCGTACACCATGGCCAGGCCCCCTCCTTCAATCCTCTGATTCAACGTCATCGCCGTCTCTACGTGTCCAACATCGATATAGGTTCTGTCACAGTCGTGGATTGACGGAAACAAAATTGATAGTTGTCCGCACTGTACGAAGCGTCAGCAATAAAGGGGGGATAAAAAAAAGAAGAGTGGATACGTTACAGAAATTTGTCTCGTCATCCTGTGCTTGTTTAAATAGGTGTGTTTATCAAATGGTGTCGTTTCGTCCACCATGCGGATTTGGGTACTATCGGGGTGGTCAAAATTTAAATCAAAACCAAAAATCAGGGGTCAACCTACCGAGTGACAATGTAGGGGTGGTGGGTCAAGGGGTTTTTATTTTTCGTTGTCTCAGAGATTTGGCCGTCGTCTTCATCGTAAAAGTCGTCGTCCGTATCGTTGCACCTCTTGCCAATGTTGTGGAATCGAAGTAGCGGGACAGAAACGCCAAAGCTTTCTATCGCCTTATCTGCTATAGTTTTGTTCCTCTCATCTGTCGAGCCTAGGGGGAATCTATAATTCAAAGATGAGAATTGAGCGAAGGTAACAGCGCTTTGACTAGGACTCACGGCCACGAACGAACAGGGAAGACCTTGATAAAGTTGGGTATCCAGGTCGAGTAGTCGATGATCTGATCAAGGGGGGATGGCGAGGACGGTATGATTACCACTGAGCCCCGAAGGTCGTTCTTGGTTAGGAAAGAGTTTCGACTGGTGGTACATAATGAGAAGCCATTCAAATGACGATCATAAAGTATGTGGACTTACAAGTAGGTCGTCGGGAGAGTGAAGTTGACGGTGGCAAATTTGTTCTTGTCTTGCAGCCTGAGGCCCCGGAAGACAACGTCCGAATAAAGCGGTATAGCGGGAGGCAGTTGCATTGAACGCGAGTTGAGCCGCAGGAGTTCCTCAACATCGTCCACCTCTTCCTCTGTCCTCAGCCACACCGTGACCGCGAGATCGAAAGTCTGGTCCGCGCTGATCAAGGGGCGCACGATCTCCGACTCGACTTCCACAGACCCTTTGTAGTACAAGGCACGCTGAAATGCGAACCCCGTCACGATTTTGGGGATGACTACTGCGACTCCCAATCCAGAGGCGAGCATTGCCAGGATGCAGAGGACGACCAGAATCCATAGGCAAGTAGACCTAAATCTCCGTTTTTTGGGAGCTCCCTGGACCATCTGTCCTTTCTCACCGCCGACAGTGAGGCGCCCTTCGTCGACGTTCTGCATTGGCGGAGAGCAAGCTGCGGAGGCTCGAGGTCAAGATGGTAGGAACATGAACCAGGTAACCGGCGACGTTTACGCGGGCCTGACTAGAACCAAACAAACTTGTTCCTGACCATGATCCCGGTCAAGCGAGCTCCTGCAGCTGGGTGGTTGTAAGTCCCCTCGCCCGGGGACTGTCGTGTGGCTTCTACAACTTGGGCCGAATAGGGAGGCACCCGCCGAACCAGTGAAGGTTGCACTCTGATTTCGTTCTCACGGGTTGGACGAGGTTGGACCTGGTTGGACGGTGACCGGTTGACCTTGCGGTGACCAGTGGTGACCGAGAAAGGTTTCATTAAATTCGCCAGTCCAGGCATTTCGGGGGGCCGCAGGCGAGAAGGCGTAGATGCTTTTCTCTGCTTATCGCCTTCTAGCGCCTTCTAGACTTAGTGACGGTCCTTGGGTGGGTCAATAATTGTATGACTTCGTCGATGGCGGCCGGTCAACGTTCAACTGGTGGTTCTCTCCATGATAGTCTCGCCGTGACATCGCTACCGCGTCTCAAATTCAGCTTCCGTTTAAGCGCCGTGCACCTAGTCAACACTGTTCGTCTCGACTCTTCCATTCATGTTGCTCCCCTGAGCGCACACTTCCAAGAACGACGGTCGTATGCTCGTGTGCTACCTGATATATGAAGTTCAAAGAAGGCTGTGTGATACACCAATTCAACACCAAATTCCTGCCAACATTGGAATTTGCACTGGAATTTTGCACTAGAATCTCAATCCCAATTATCCAACCCCACAGTGTCCCTGTTTTGTACCGCTCATGCGTGAGACATCGTTTTATCTAGTCACCTGGCACTTGTCTCTGCTCAAGGCGAACCCATTTCCTTTGGTTCAGCCGATGACGCGGTGAATGTAGGGTGCCGACGCCGCATGGATGTTGTCGCCGCGCTGCGGAGCATTTAACCGGCCGCGAGTCGAGGGCTAAATACATCGGGGGTCAGGTGGAAGGTAGACTGAGTAGGAAGACTCCACCTTCTTCGCTTCCTCTTTTAAGATCCATGGCAATGGCATGTGTCGCAAACGGCGACGAGCAGCAGTCCAGTGTCTACATAGTTGCGGCGACCGAGGACCCCGTATGGGTTCTGGTACATGGTGTCCTTTGCTCAGCTGGACGGCTACATGAACGAAATTCACTCAAAGGGTCGAAGACGCCGTAATTGTGGCGAGTGGGTTGCATCAGGATGCATTAAGTTACTAATTTGGAATAATATATTGGCTTATATTGGTTGGGATCAGGCTTCCCAGGGTACCCCCGGCACGGAGGATGATGTTGTCACGGTAACAACGCCGTGTACTCACAATAACGCGCAAAGAAACTTGAGTTTTTGGAGCGTTCCCTCGAATGCCTGCATCTAGAAAATGCCACATCGATGACAGAATCTCTTTTGAGCCTTGGAAACGACAGATGCTGGCAATTATGACGAGAAAGTGGTGTAAATTAAGGGAACAGGGTACTTGACAAGGGGGACGGGATCAAGAAGCGAATCACTGTCAGGACGCCGGCAGGAACGCGTCGCTAGCGAGTGCCTGCATGTGACTGGTCTAAAAGTACATCTCGGATGCGTTGGTCTCACGGAGGCAACTTTATCCTTCTTCACAACGACTTCCACTGCTTGCCCGTGTTGCTTGCTATCCTCAGTGTTCTGAAGGTTGGAATGCTTCTGGCCTGCGACTGTCCAACCTCCTAGCCAATTCTCACTCCTTTCCACGCTCTTTCGTTCCTCACTCTTTTGGGCCAAGTGGGACAGACGCAGTGCAGTCTGGTCCAAATCAACAGTTTTTTCTGACTTATGGATACAACGTTCACGTTTCCGCGTCACCAGGTGCCGATACCGCGGCCAGCGCCCGTTGTCGCGACTCCGCCTTCTCCGACGAGCAATCGTGAATCTAATGCTCTCCGTGCGTCAGTGCTCGATGTTGCCCTCGAGCTGGGTATCGGGAACAATAGCACTGTCACCAATTGGATGTTCAATAACTCATTGACGGAGGAAGAAGAAGAGGTACGTGTGATTTTTTTTGTGAGATTTCATTTCGTCCAAAACCCTGGTTACGACCGCGCCATTGAGCCCAACCATTCCCCACATCACTTGACTCCTCTGTTTGAGGTTAATACGGATCACATTGGCACAACTTTGTTTGCTCTCATAACTTTATCGACGGGGAACAGGAGTTCGTTACGTGTTGATCGTTCGCTCTCGCCTTCCTCCTCATTCCTTCGCCCCATTTCTGGTAGCTTGAACTAAAAATTTCTTGCAGGAACTTCGCTCTCCTTCATTAACCCAAGAGTCTACAGCTACCTCGGAAGAGTCTTCATCTGGACGCTACCCCGTGACTCCACCGTCCCATGTGCAGCCTAACTTCCAGTCTATACAGACCAGCCTCTTTGCTGCACCAGAGACTCGTACCTATTTCGAAGACCAACCTGTCAAAGTGCCTTTTCGGTCACAGGGCGGTGCCATATCGTTTACAGAGGCCCCTGCATCGCCGCAACCCATGACACCTTCTCGTGGCAAGCTACGAAAGAAAAGGGCCGACGGGTATGAGAGTGACGGTGGATACATCAGCGATGCTGGGAAGAAGAAGAAGGATAAGAGCAGTGCATTGGACAAGAAAGAGCGCGCGAAGGAGGCGAAGCACCGTGCCAAGGAGGAGAAGCTGCAGGAAAAGAAAGAGAAAGAGGAGGAACGGAAGTGGAAGAAGAGTCTAGTGAAGCCTAAGAAAGCGGATGATGGTTACGACTCGGATGGAGCGTCGAAGGCGTCAAAATCTTCGAAAAAGTCGAAAAGCAAACAGTCGGGCGATGTTGGATACGAAACGGACTCCGGTTATGTGTCTTCAACCTCGGCCAAAGGAAAGTCCAAGGGACTTTTCTTTGGGCTCAGGTCAAAACAGCCAAAAGTGGAACTTCGCCAGGAAGAGGAGGTACCGCCTCTACCAACTGTTGAAAAGAAGCCCGTCGTACTTCCTATCGCTTTGAAATTTGCAACGACCATCGATACTGGCCCCATTGTTCCCAGTGAATCCCTGGACAGTATGATCAGCAGGGCTTTGGACGCTCCTACGGCTGCTACCCTTCCAGCTCCCTCTCATCCTGCTCCTCCGTCAATGCCAGTGTATCATCCGCCTCCGGTTAGTCACCCGTCAACTAATCGTGAATCGCTCAGTTCAGCCGAATCTGGATCATCGATGTCTCCCTCTTCAGCGAGTTCGCATTCACATTCTAAACGCCGTGGTATCCAGTTCCTCGGTCAAGATCTCAGCCATAGCGGCGGAGGTGGAAGTTATTCGACTATAGCACCCGCGTTGCAGATCCCTCTCCCCGCCTCGTCCGTCAGCACTCCAGTGTCGGCCACTCATGCTTTCTCTCCTGTATCACTCCCATCGGCTCAATCCTTTTCAAGAGACCATGCGTCAATCGATACCTCTGGAGGACCCTCACCAGCACAGCATTCGCCTTCATTCAGCCTGGGCTCCCCGCCTTCGGCTTTCCCGCAAGTCCAGCATTCGTTGTCGAACAGCTTGAACTCCCCTCCTTCCGCATTCTCGCCGCAGGTATTCCCAACTGCTCGAAATCCTTCTCTTTCTCGTGGAACTAGCATTACAAGAATGCAACTTCTTGAGGTTGCAACGTCACCTCCCTTGACCAAACCGGAGCATGGTGTACCACCTACGCCCATAATATCTCCTACGCTACCCGACCGCACTTCGCCGGCCGCCGCGATACAACCTCAGGGGCGTTCTCCGCCTACGTCTGCTCCACAACCTCTCGCACGGTCTCTTGCTACTTCCGTTCCACAACCACTTCGTCAATCTCCGACCTCAGTGGCCCAACCACCTCTTCTTTCTCCCTTAAACACCTTTCAACCCACTCGTCCACCACCCACAGTACCCACGCATCCACCTCGCCCATCGCCCACCACTACAGCCCAACCCCCTCGACCTAGACCTCGCTTTCCTCCAACTGATGGATTCGGCCCTCGCCCCACGACCGCTCCAAGCTCAATACCACCCAGCCCCATGTCCTACCTCCGAGCCCCCACTCCAATGGATCGTCCGAATCTCACCATCATACCATCCTCTGACTACATTGTGCCCTCTCCGCGCGCCTCTCCTCTCCCTAGCCCCAATGTGCTCGCGTACTACGACATTCCTCCCCCAAGTCCCCCGCCCTCGGGGCCATTGCCGAAGGTCCCGCCCCCCGGCAGCTTCTCCCCTCGCTCGCGCACGCAAGAACGCGCCAATGACGTCAGTCAAGGCAGCATTTCGCGCAGCCGCACGCCAGAGCAAGGCCTCTTCAGCCAACCCATACCCACCATCCAACGGGGCCGCGAGCCAGCGTTCCCCGCCCAGCCCATCCTACCGCAGCCTGCGACGACGACGACGGGGGTGGGGTCGGGCCTGGAGGCGACCGTTAAGGTGCCACGGTATAGGGAGCTCTATGCCTTGCCTCTGCCTCGAGAGCAGAACAACCATACAATAGAGCGCCGAGAAGCAGACCGGGCGCGCGATTGGGCGCGTGAGAGGGGATTGGATGCAAAGGATGCATCGGATGGAAGCTGGGAGGGTCCGTCGAACGATGATGATGACGAGGATATGATGGATGTGCTTGAGCGGTTTGAGGAGGCCCAGATTGGCACGGAGTTCGATGCGATGCGGAACGAGCTCGTTGGTGGCAAGGCTTTGGACCGTAGCCACTCTTTTGAGGCGATCAGGAAGCGGCTCACGCACAAATACGAGGGTGGCTCGGACTCAGAGGACGATGTGGATGGGGCAGCGAGAGAGTCGTCAGCGGAAGACGGTGGCGAGACGAGTAGCCGCTGGAGCGGGAGCATCTACAGTCGTGCGAGCGTGCTGGATCCGGAGAAGAGTGAGGAGGCGAGGCAACGCTTCATCCAGAGGGTGGAAGATATGTATGGGGATGGCGGGAGGGAGAAGATCCCCCCGGTGCCGAAAATACCGGATGCTTTCATTCACACGCCTGGGCGAAGTTGGACTAGGTTCTGAATTTTCTTCGTTCTTTCGGGCAATTATCTATCAATGTCAAGGTTTCAAAATTCTGCTCTCTAAGTTTGCCTGCTTTCGTCGTCTGTTTTTTGACTTCTTGATGCATATGTAGACGTAGATGTGTGCACTGGCTTGCTGGGCATACTGCACCCTTTACGCGTACGTTCATACATACCTCGCTCCTATCTGGTCCCGATACGACGATACCTACAGCAAGAGGTCTTTAATTCGCAACAATGTATATAGAAACGTCATCTCAAGGCTTTGCTCTCTAACGAATTGGCAACGATATGTACTGCACAGGAATCCAGTCCTGCGTTTTGCAAGTATTCAAATAATGTATGTATACATCTATGTCCTGTATTGACCCCGAATCTACAACACCTGAGCTCTAGAAGTAGAACGCGTCCGGAGCTGTTGCAACCGCCTAGCTTCCTCTCTTCCCAACACCGGGGATTCCTCGTCTTCCTCATCCAAATATGAGAAGATGCTGTCCAAAACGAGCGGTGGGGGTATGGAAGTCATGCGTCTCGAAATAGGGCGCACACTGCCGACCTTTCGAGCTGAAGACTCAGATGCAGGGCGCTGAAGGAGCCGGTGGGGCAAAGGAAAAGGCGGGATGCGCAACAGGGTGTTCCTCGACATCCGTCGATGAGAGAGATTCTCTTCGCTGGTTTCGGGCAAGGTCAGTGTACGTGAATCACTGCGGGACAAGCTGGGTCTAGTACACTGCATGGTGCGCCCGCGGCTGGAAAGAGCATCTGACTTGGTAACAGGGGGGCTGGAAACGGCGGGAAGGGAGACGGCAGAGTATCGCCGCTGGAAAAGAATGCTGCTGTCAACGTTGCGTGGGTTTGCTTGGAGTGTGCGACGGCGGTAGATGGGTGCTGCAGGGAAAGGGAGGTCACGACCGCGTACGATGCCTGAAGTACCTTGAGAAGGCGGCTCAATGGTCTTCAAAGTGGCCGGTTCCTCAGCAGTCCCACCAACTATCGAGGTGAAGAATGGATGGAAAGAGAGTCGTGAGAAGAGAGATGGGCTCCATAGACCTGCCGACAAGATGAGCTACATGCGCATTGATCAGAACACGCATCTAATGAGAGCAGGAAATGATTACCTGAAGAATATTGTTTTTCCAAGCGCCATCTATAGCCTGGCAAGCAGACTCGTCTACCGCCGTCAGGTTGAAGGTGACCTCAATAAGGAAAGGTAGCGATGAATGATGCATAGTCAAATTGTAGGCAGCTAGAGGCCGAGCTCGCGAAAGTCCAGTTCACGGGGATCGCACAGCGAGTCCTGGCAGATAGGCTTTGTCGATCATCTATTTATGTAGAAGCGCCATGACAGGAGGATTTTGGGCCTGGGTTTCCTTGGCAATAAGTATCAATGTAGGATGCATTTAAGCGTATATATGTTGATTGGACGCACATGGACTGTTTCAACTGATTGGCAGTGATTCCTGAATGTGTTGAAACCAAGTCGAAACGGTGGAAGCTTGACAACAGCACATAAGTCTGGTACCAAGAACGTCCGCGTTTGAGAGGGTGCTTGTGTGAGCCCAAACGTCAGATGTCAAATTGAAACCCGTACGGTGTAGTAATCAAGATAAGTAACCCGTATTCTCGATTCTCTTGACCTGCCGGACTCAAGCCTTTCGAAAGGCAGGTAAAAGTTCCTTCTCGTCTGTCGCTCCCCCTGAGTCTGTGCCACCCGAAGTCTTGACAGGCCGACTCGCATTTCCACTCAAGCTCGTCCTCGCTTTCGACAGGATGTACAAAGTTGATCAACGATTTTCAGGATCAGAATACACCCAGAGTCACTTGACATGTACATACTTATGAAAAAATTGCAGTGAAAGAGTTGAAAGAGTCAACGGCATCAATGCATCAAAGGTCTGGCTTACTTAAGGTGATCATTACAGATGTAATTGTGATTGTTTTGGCAAGTCTGTAACAAGCGCTCAGCGTGAGCAGCTTTCACTGTGCAGGCGCCTCAAGAATCAGCACATATGTAGTCACCTCATGACCATCACGAGGTGTCTGTGACATACCTGGTCATCACCTACCACTACCACTACTGGCGTACTGGGATCAGAGTCCCTGGCAACACGACTATGTCCAACACGAACGAGCCATGGGACGATTGGACACTTGACGCCAACTTCCTTATGAAGCTCGATGACTGGGCAGCTGAGAACCCAGAAAATCGCCTGGACAGAGTCCTGAAGTGTATTTGCGACGCGACTGACCCGGTGCGAGAGCTGTTTGAAATAATACCTGACAGCACTTTTCCTGCACGGGGGTTGGTCAAAGGCTTAGCTCATCTTGTGAAGTTGGGGAAGGTTCGCTTTCAGCGCTATCGTCACACAATTCAACTTGACACCATGCGTTACAGACCATTGCTTTCGCAAATGCAGAAGTCCATGCCTTTGCTGTGGAGATTGTTGAATGGGTTACTCTCATCCAGCGCGCTTTCTCGGTTGGCCAAAAGAAGTTCATGAAACAGTCTTTTACAGAGATAGCTTGGCAGAATCTTCAACAAATTCGGTTTGTCCTCCAAAGCCTCTCCATACTCAACTACTCTGATATATCTTACAGTGATATCATTGACGAGATCTTCAAGTGGGCGGCTGGTCGTCTGGTCGGTTTTATCAATACAAGACTTCTATTCTTACTCATTTTCTCTCCAGTCTGACAAGCGTTGGTCATTGGCTGCGACGTGGAGGAAACTCCAGACCCCAGTGGCAATCGCTACGTTCAAGACACGTATTGCGGAAGCTCGAGAATTGTTCAAAGTAAGTTGCGCTGGAACATACATGTTTACATCATCTCAAGCCATTCTAGGAAAGAGAAATCATCAAACAAAGCCGAGGAATCGATGCGATCCTTGACTATCTTGGTATAGTGAGCAGGGGCCAGAAATCCATCATGAAAAGGCTACGTGACATCAAGGCTGCACAAGAGGCTCAATTTGTTGGTACCATTCTATTGCGCCAGTTGGCCTGTTGATGAGCATCTACTTATGTTGCGCAGAACTCTGTCATCGCAAGGTTGGATGCCGCTGACGCAAAGGCCGACGCAGAGGACGAGGAACGCCGTAAAGCTGCGGCCGCCAAAGAGAGGAAAGAATCCGTCGAACGCATGCTTTCGAAATACGCCATTGAGGACCCAACCCACGACGCGCAGGAAAAGCTTCCTTGCAGCGAGGGCACTCGTGTCGAAGTCCTTGCTGAGATCACTCGCTGGATCGAGGATACGAGCCCAACATCACAGAACTTCCTTTGGCTGTCAGGCGACCCCGGCTGTGGAAAATCAGCAATAACCGCTTCTGTTGTGGAGTCCTCCAAAGCCGAGAAGATCCTCTGGGCTGAGTTCTTCATCAACCGTAATAATCTCAACACTACAAACCCAAATGTCTATTTCCCAACTATTGCTCAACAATTTGCTAAACGATCCAAGGAGGTCCTGGATAAATTATATTATCAGCTCCACGCCGATGATCTCCTTACCAAAATGTCGTCAAAGCAGGCTGCGCGACTCTTCATAGATGCGATCCGTGGTGCCTCAAATTCGAACCCTGCAAAGCCCGTTGTCGTCGTCATTGACGGCCTTGATGAAACGGACAGAAAATATCTCAATTCCACTGCCATTATCTTCTCCCAACTTTTCAACGACCTCTCAGATTGCCCAAATGCCAAGATCTTCATCTCCAGCCGCACTGAAGACGAGATAAGGAATCCCTTCGTACGAAGCATTTCAAAAAGCACGCTCGTCAGACATCTCCACCTAGACACTCGCGCATCGTTCCGAGATGTTGCCAACTACCTGCGCAAAGAACTCGCCAGCATTGTGGTTGAAGACAGCCTTCACTGGGTGGATTGGCCTGGGGACCAGGGGTCGGAGATGCTGGCTGATTATGCCTCTGGACTTTTCATTTGGGCCGTTACCGCAGTCAGGTTCTTTCGGCAGCAGATTGAGGATTGGGGGGAAGAGAGTCTCTCCTCTCTCCTTGACGATCTTAGGTTGAAGGGGATGATGGACATCAACGCCCTCTACAGCTACATCGTGTTGGAAACCTATAAGAAACAGGCGAAAGACGAACGTGATTCAGAATGGGCGTTCGAAACGTTTCGTCGTCTTGTCGGAGCCATTGTGGTCATCTACGAGCCCCTCTCCGTCGACAATCTTCGGAAGATCCTTGATCTACGACGGACCTCCTCCACCTCGCCTGTCGATGTCGTCCAATTTATCAAGCGTCTAAGGACAGTTTTGGTTGCTGGTACCGACGCCGTTCATGGCCACACTGTTCCCCGACTTCACAAGTCATTTTTCGAGTATGTCACGGGCGCCCATATTGACCGACGTTTCTGGGTTGACACCAGTGCTTCACACCGCGAACTCAGCATCCGCTGCTTCTTCCAGCTCTCTCTAGCCCAATCTGCTACCACGTCGTTCAAAATGCCTACTGTATTTCGATACGCAACCAGGTTCTGGTCGCAGCACCTCTCCGAAGTCCTCCCGGGTTCGTCCGGCATTGTGGTTGACGATCCTAATCTGGACCTTCGTGATCTGGGACTCCTTTTTGATCGTTTATTAAGGACGCGCGCCGTGGCACCTATTGGCCTGTCTGTTTCAGGTTCTTCTATCAGAGCCTCTGTCGGCGGGGTAACTTGTGCGTGGGACATTGGGCGTGGGCATGTCGATGGTGGTATTTCTTTCCGCGAGCTTCAGACCAAGCAGCTGCCGGAATACACTCTGAATCGAAACATGAAATCTCAACCTTCGTGGCGCCCGTCTCCTGCCATAGTCGGAGTTGTGCCCCCTAACAGCATTTGTTGGCTCCTTCCATGCGACAAAGTTGGTTTGTGGGATACAGAGACTGAGGACACAGTCACGTTGAAGACGTTGAAACAGGCTAGCTCACCGTGGACTTCATCATCTGGCAAAACCGTTGTAAATGGTTGTTTTGCAGAGGCACGCGATGGCACCATTCGCATCTGGGACATTTCGACCCACAGCAGGAGGGCAAACGTGACTAAATCAATCAGCTTCTACGAAGAAACAGGGAAGTGGGAACAACATATTTCCTGTCTTGCTCTGTCGCCTTCTAGCGAGACTCTAGCTGCTGGCTGCGATGATGGCACTCTTCATTGTTGGAATTTAACAAATGGAACCCACATTACAACATCGCCCAGGCTTGGGCCAAGTTCCGCAATAATTGCTGTGGTATTTTCCCGAGATGGGGATTTGGCCCTTTCCTGTCATCAAAAAGAGTCTGACATTGTGATGTGGATACTGGTCGGGGAAGAATTCCACCAAACGGACCAGTCTTTTGTCTTCACATGTCGAAACCAGCAAGGGGTGACAGAACCACACTTAATAGCCTTTTCACCTGACAGTACGACAGCTTTGTCTGCTCATGGCGATGTTATATGCATCTGGGACGTCAAGAGTAGGGAGCTGAGTGGCTCACCTCTTACAAGCCCTCAGGAGGGAGCCATCACATTCATTTCATTCTCCAAGGACGCGGAAACAATCATTTCTGGGACCAAAAGCGGCCACCTAGCTATATGGGACGTCGAAACAAGGCAAAAATTAGCCTCCTTCTCAGCTAGTATGGTCGGTACTGGCATTACGGCATGCCCACTCGTCCAGAGTCATCGGCTATGTGTTGCAAGTGATTCAGAACTCAAACTGTTAGAAATTCAAGGCAACCACACTGCACGCATCACGCAGGACGTTCTTCCTGGGGCCTTTGCCTTGTCGCTGGATGGATCGCATGTTGCAACATTGTCCCCGCACGGCACCATCATTTCCTTGAGGGATGCAGTTACTGGAGAACCGATTACCGAGTCGTCAGAGGTTGATGTGGCTTTGACCAACAGTGTATTTTTCGCATTCAATAATGTTTTTGTGGCTGTCCAAGAAGGCACCTCTTCTTTGTGGGAGGCAAGAGATAGGAAACTCATCCGCGCTCGATCTCCACCCGCAGCTGCCATCCTTCCCCCTCTATTACTTGACCTCAACGACTACAATCTTGGCAGCATCACAACGTTTAACGATGCACGTTGGGTTCCTTCCCAAAATCCCGAATCCAGTTTGTGGGCATTCATTGGCGAACATGTAATTCGAGGTCACAAAGACGGTAGTTTGGTCGTCCTCTAATATGTCATATCACCAGTGGCAGTGTCTACTTCTTACTATAACTTATACGACAGAGGTCAGACACTGGATGTATATGAATATACGTATTTATCCTCGGCGTGGTCCCAATACATTTAGAACAGGCAAATACACATGTTCATATAAACTGTTAAGCAAAAAACGGAGTTCAACATAGTATACGTCACAGGGTGTCTGTTGGGGCACAAGGTATGCACACTTCCTCTTGACTGTCTCGTCATCGGACTCCCTGGCACTCCCTATCGACCTTTACGTCCGCCAAGTAAAACGGCTCGATGGCACCGAGTCTATTGAGAAAGAAACAACGGGAAAAGGATCTGCTATATAATAATGATCATTTACTATAGAATCTCAGCTCAACTGATCATGCCATTCTGCAAGTTGCTCTCTCCATTCACCTGCGAAAGTGTTAACTCTGAGATAACGTCGTTGGAGAAAGTGGGACGGGGAAAAGTACAGTAGTACCTTCAGTCGACTCTTGAGAGGCAGCCAGTCTCATTGGTTGAACCCTCTAGTTCATTAACACTTTATTTAGGGAAAACGCTGCACCCGTTGGCCATGACTTGAATATTTGCACTTCGTCGATCCGATCCTATATCTTGGCTCACAATGAGTTCCTAGACAACCGTATCGTTGTCGTAGACACGCCTGGTCTTGACAACTCATTCATCGAGAACGGCGGAATTCAAGTCGCAAGTTTGTGTATCAATCTGTGGCTAAGTCATCTGTGAGCTTGTCAAGCATTTATGAAAGTACAGAAGGTCTGAAATTTTTCCTCAAGATACCAGGCTGGAGGAAAGCTGGCGGGAATCCTTTTAATACAAAACATCACCGGTAGACGACATAACATTTTGATGATCCTTGACGCCGTGAACAGGATGCGCGACCAGTTGCCAAGCAGAAACATTGTTCTTGTCACAACCAAATGGGGCGAGGCATCGTTGAAGCTACTGGAGCGGGAAAAGGCCTTCAGAGAGATGCTTTGGAAGATGTTAGATGAGGAGGCAGTCACACATCGGGCGGCTCATCATGATCAAACGGCTGCACAAAGCATCGTTGACTTTATTTTCGGCCAAGCACCCTATCCTATCCTATCCTATCCCTCCTCCCCTTTTAACCTTGAGAGTTGTTACCGGAAACTCAGAGACGTTTTGAAGTTACGCCAGGCGAAGGCGAAAACGTTCATGGCTTTCAAGTCAGAAAGGGCAAGATCTGATCAGGGACGCCTGAAGGAAGATTGCCGAAGAAATTCGGAATATTCGGCAGGAGATCAGGGAATTAGGAGTCCCTTTTACTCTCAGGATTCGAGTCTTTCTTGAGGCAAGTAATTCATTCACCTATCTTTGAGGTTGCTTCACTGCCCTCTGTTTGTAGGATCTTCCTGGTTTAGTCAACACGACGATTTATAGAATGACAAACTGGGATTAGGAACTAGGGAATGCCACCAGGGCACCTGCACGTTGAGTGCACCCATATTTAGTGCAGGCGACAATCAGGAACTTGTAGGGCTAATCATCCCACCATTGTGTATGGCATATGTAGAACTCTTCGACGCCCTTGCCTTAAGTCGCGTCTGAATGTCTGCCCAGCTAGGCGACGTCGCTTTCGTATCCACATCGCTGTTCAGTGGCGTTGAAAAGCTCGAGAAAGGCACCTTGGGCGACTCGAGGAGGAGTGTGGATTGTATCTGACGGCGTACAGGTAACGGGGGAGGTGGTGAGGTGAGAACGAGATGCGAGAGACCGGACATTTCGCTCTTATGTTTCCCATGCCTACGCAACGACTTTGGGAGTGGCGAAGGTGGCCGCCGTGGTTTCCATGTCGAGGGCATCGTTGAGCGGTTACGAGGAATGTCTGTGTGCTTTTCCAGTACAAACGCACGGAGGTCATCCTTCTTGACAACCACATCCTCCTTGGGCGAACTGGGCATCTTGAGGCCGGGGGATGGGAGTGAAATGAGGATCTGAGGCGCAATGGGAGGGAGAAGCGGGGCTTCATCGGTGTTGACGCGCCGAGAGGTGGATTGATGGACGGAAAGGCGAGAGAGCATTTTGCCCAAGACCTTTGTGGACATACGCAACTTCTTCATCCTTGCGTTTGCTGTCTCCTTAGAAGCCTTCTCAAGTTCCGGTGCTGGTGTCTCCGACTTCTTCACCTCAAGCGCTACTATCCCGCCATCCAATAACTCCTTCTTCAGGTCTTCCTCATCGTCGAGCTCCTCGCCCTCGACCATGAACGGATCATCAGAGAGTGTCAAGGCACTCTTCAAATCCAACACGAAAGTACTTGTGGCAGGGCTGTCCAATTGCACGGGACGCGACCACGGCCCATCCAAAGCGGGTGTCTTCGTAATGCCAAAGCGCCGCCGATCGAGGTTGTTCTCACGGAAAACAGGCGGCGGCGATGTGGTATATGAAGCCTGACTGTACAGACTAGCGCTCGACTTCGGCGCTGCCGAAATCGTCCAGTGTGAGCTAACAGAACTCAGGAGATTTTCCTATACGTTATTCTCAGTGACAGGAGACTGAGAGGATAGAATTGTGTATACCTCTGATCCGCCATAAGCTTGAGAATGACGTTCAACCAGAGGCAGGTTCAGGTGAACAGCACCTGGTCGAATGATCCCCTTCCTCTGTTTGGGTGGGTCAACTTGCACGTAACCAGAAGGCGCCATTGATGGTGGTGGAAGAGGTCGAGCCAGCGACCTCGTTATGCCGCGTCCCTACGCGGTGATACGAGAAAGAGTACGGGACGGAGTTGTAAAGCATTTGGGAAATCTTGGCTGTCAACATGCGGCTTGATGGTCGTCGTTATCGATGGTGATGTAGGCTGTGTGTGTTTCATTTGATCTCTGCTTTGGTGTACATATTTCTTCAGGACAGATTTTCTCCTTATTCCCTTGATCTAAATAAGTGTAATATTTGTGTATAAAGGAGGCCATATAAATAGATCTAAGTCCTACTATGAAAATCTGCCCTGAAGACTTTTTTGAGGGTATATACATCCTGTGGTTACATGTGTCAGAATGTCACCTGCAGGTCTGATACACTACAGTGCATGTCATCACTTCGCGTCAGTTCCGAGATCTATTTATAGATTGAGGTTATACCTTTTTTCTTCGCATGAGATTTTTCAAATCAAAAGTTGTCTTTGAAAAAATGAAGCCATGTGACCGGCGTTCGGTCCGAAAACTGCATTTTCCTTGTCTTCGTTTCCCTGATTATACTAACTACCCATGACTGACTTGATATCTGCGCTACCTATTACCTCCATCTTATACAGTTACTAACCGTGTAACTTGATTCTGTACCGAAAATTCCTGGACAATGGACATATCGCTATGTACTGCAATTCAAGTTTATTCTTGCTTAGGTCTGATATATGAGCAGCCTTTCAACGTATATATATATGGCTTGTGTCATTTGTGCCCCTCAACCAGTAAACCAGTAATCTTGAGAGATAAACATTAAGGGGAAAACAAAAGGGAATAATGAAAAAAAAAAGGAGACAAAAGAATCTTTTTTTGATGTTGTAGTGTGTCGGTGTTGAACTGACGCACTCGCCGATGGTCGGGTTTGTCGTGGTATATACCGCGTATTAGGTAATCATAAACAATGTTTTCTTTGTGGTTGAAACCGTTGGCAGTAGACGTATGTCACAGATGTTGCGGTCTACATAATGCACACCTTGACCAAGTATATCAGTTCATCCGAGCACCTCCACTGGTCGCCTTTGATGTGTCAAACATTCATACAGCAATTAACAGAACTTTGGCCATCCACATTCACAGGACAGGCTCTATGGCGACCATCATTTCACATGTTGTTTCATAGATACTTTCGGAAGAGTGTGGTTTCATGACTGTATATCAACTGGGAGGTCCTTATTTGAAGAGTCTGATCTTTCGAGCATAGATTTGTTGACATGCAGAAACAGAAATGCCAGTTTGGCCTCTACATGCGAGAGGCTGAATGAGGTTATGTAAACCGTGGTGAATACCTTGGGCTGTTAAGCCAGATCTCGGGCATGCCATGCTTCGCACTGGCCCATACTTGCACGTTGATTTGGCGGGGAACAAACAAAAACACCTAAACTTTAACTACATTTTTTTAAGATGATCAATGGGTTCAGAAACACGTTACAGCCTCTTCAGAAAACCTTGGCCGAACCGTGTATTTTTTCTGTAAATAAATTCATCACATGACCGCGGGACACCGGCAATTTTGGCCGCCGGGTGATGAGCTCGATGGCAGATAAGATACCTGCACCCACCTACTATGGTCTTTCGGCACATTAGCAAGGATCTAAAGGATCGTGCTATATTCCTTTATGAGAACGGCTATATCCCCGAAGATGTTTGTGACATTTTCGGAATATCTGAGCGCAGTTTGCGCCACTGGAGAGCTAATCAAGCCGAATATGGTTCTGTCATTCCTCCTCCCAATCCTGCTCGTGGTCGACCTCGAATTCTTGATGCACAAATGACTCATGACATCATTTCTCTTCTTGACGAGGCCCCTGAAATGTTTCTTGATGAGATTCAAGACTGGCTGGCTCTTGTACATGGTGTTGGTATTTCTCAGTCAGCCCTTCATGAAAACATACATGATTGTGGTTTGACCTACAAGACGCTTCAAAAGGCTGCTGCAGAATGGGATGAGGGTGCTCAATCTGAGTGGAAGGACCGCATGCAGGCACATTGGACAGCTCGACAGGTTGTGGTGGTAGATGAGTCTAGTAAAGATGATCATACCATCTTTCGATCCTATGGTCGCTCAGTCTCTGGCACCCATGCAGTCATACCAGCCAACTTTGTCCATGGTGACAGATACAGTATAGTTGCTAGGGCTATGAGGCAACTCATGTTGTGCCAGGATCTGTGGATGGAGCAGACTCCAAACCAGTTGTCGGGCACAGATTCCAGAAAATATATACTTTGATCAACTTTCCCACCTTTTCACCAAGAATCAACCAAAACTTCCACAACTATTACTGCGCCCAGACGACTGGCACAACTTGTAAGTTTGGTTGTGTTTACCAACACCTTTATCTGTGAGTTGTTTTGTGTACAGGAATTTGATTGACCGATGCAGGTTGGCTCAGGTCAGGCGCAAAATGACCAAAGCAGCTCCTGCGTTGAATAAGGATGTCACAAACATGCCAAGCAAAGCCTTGAAGAAGTGGACTGAGTTTGTTGGATGAGTTCTTTTTTATGGTGGAGCTCTTGTGGTGGAAATCACATAAGTCATTGGTGTCTAGCTTTACTGGCTCAGCTGATGGAGAGGGATTTCAGGGGTTCTTCTTCCAGAGATCAGCAGAGCACAGCAAGTCATTGGGATTGTTGACACAGATCAGTGGTATTGTCGTAGCAGAGGTAGCACTCACAAATGTTGAGGTGTGCTCAATGGTTGGTTCTGCTGTCATGAAATTGATATTGAAGTTATTGTAAGCAAAGGCTGTCCTGAGTGAGTGAACAGATTGTTTGATTTTCACCGAAGCCTCCTTTGAAAGGGATTTGACTGCATTGCAAGGGTTTCTATAACCTTCTCCGGAACAGATGCTGAATGATAAAACATGCCGAGAACTCCCTGAAGGTAGTTGCAGCACTTGTTTGTGCTTTGTGCGGGAATACTGGTAGTGACAGCAGATTTCTAATTGCAATAGTCAGCCTAGAAGGGTAACATTTACAGAATATACTCACAATAGAGAGCAGGGCCTAATTTTGAGAAGCAGTGCGATGGTGATGTTTTGATAATTTTGGCCTATCTTCTGTCCCCTCGTTCTCTTCTATTTTGCCAATGTCCTTGTCATCAGCACCATCACCTATCTCACCTAAATCCCCCTCCCCTGTTGATCCCAGAAAATCCATGATAGACGAGCTTCCTTCAAGGACAACATGATGGCAAGAAGTGTTTGCATCAAGTAATGAGTACATCAGATCCCATAACTGCAGGGCCTACTCTCGAATCTTTTTGGCAGCCTTATCCATGAAGGATCATTCGAGATAATTGGTGTTTGCTTTGGAGGCCTTGGAATGGAGGCCTGTACCCTCCTGTGTGAGTGTAAGAAGCTCAGCACGAAGTGCTGCAACTACAACATCAAAAGCCCATGGCCCAACAGTCTCAGGTGAGTGCTTGAGTAGATCAGCACACATTCCAGCTGCATTGCGACTGATCCTGCTGTAAATACTGGCATCCTGGCTCTGCAAAGTGTGTTGAAGGAACAATGGAAATGTGAAATTGTTGGCCTGCAGGCTGCCAAAGACAGTAGATACTCAGGATTGGATGTCCATATCAGAGAAATAGATTCATATCAGTGTAGAGAATACAAGATGGGTACATAGGAGGGTCAGGACTGGCTGTAGCAAGGTATGCACGTGGAGTAGATAAGAATCAGTGCAATTGATGAGGCGAGAGCAAGAAGATGGTGTTGGTAAACACAACCAAACTTACAAGTTGTGCCAGTCATCTGGGTGCAGTAATAGTTGTGGAAGTTTTGGTTGATTCTCAGTGAAAAGGTGGGAAAGTTGATCAAAGTATATATTTTCTGGAATCTGTGCTCGATGACTGGTTTGGAGTCTGTGGATGGAGATGAATTCTTCAGTTTCATCATCAACAATGTGGTGTGTTATTCTGTTACATCAATTGTCCCAAGATTATCATGCTACTTTTTTAGCTTCCTACCATGAATCAATATCCACAGGATAAAAGCATCTTGATTCTTGACAACTGTGTGATTCACAAGTCAGCAGTGTTACAAAACATTGTTGAGGCATATGATAAGGTGCAATGTCATGTGCTAGTCTCAACTCATAACATTTGAAGGCTGTCTACTTGTATTCCTTCCTCCATATTCACCTGACTTCAACCCTATCGAAGAGAGCTTCAGCTGTCATGAGTTAGCCTTGTCTGATTTTTCACTCAGCTAATATATTTTTTACAGTCAAAACACACATTCGGCACAATCACTTTCAGGACAACAATGAGCCTGAACTTGCACTTTAGGAAGCAACCTCCATCATTACAGCTGAGAAGGCACGTGGATGGTTCTGGCATTCAGGATATCATGTATGAGTTGAAAGGAGTCAAACAACATGGAATAGTCACATTATGGGTATATAACAAAGGTGTACTAAAAAAAAGAAACAAGTGGAAAGGTCAGTAGGACAAGTCATTTCATGTAGTGTTTTGAGGTCCGGTTGCAGCAACCAGAAAAGACCGCAACCTGACCGCAACTGCAACTGCAAAAGACCGGACTTCAGGTTGCAGTTGCTGGTGAGTACCAGCAGTTGCAGTTGCAGTTGCTAGGATTTCGATGGATTTTGCAACTGCCTCCAACTGGTTGTGACCAATTGCAACCACTGTGCACATAGATGTACTCTATCCCCTTCAAATCCATCCCTGGAGCATCCAAATCAGACAAGAACTGAGGGAGTTGTGACCAAAACAATCCTGGATGTGGTCAATTTGTGTACTCCCCACTGTTTTGAGCATATCTCTGTCAGTTCTTGCCCGATTTAAGACGTACCAGGCTGCAAACATAGGGAAGAAGTATATCTACATGCTACAATGTTGCACAATATGTATATTACACTAATTGTGACCAATCACAACTGGAAAAAGACCGGTTACAACATGGTCATGTTGCAACCAGTTGCAACTGGTCTTTTTTATTCTGCAACTGCTAGAGACCGGTTCCTACTGGTTGCGGTTGCAGTCGGTACATTTGGGGCACTTGTAGCGACTGGTTGCGGTTGTGGTTGCTGCAAAACAGGGTGAAAGACCGGACCCGACATGACCTCAAAACACTAGTTTCATGAATACCTAGTTCTTGAGATGAGCCCTGTACTTCTTATAGGCTTTACAGACATGCTGCCAGGTGAGGTACATAAACCTCACTGTCTCCCACTCAGCCTTTGGAAGCCCCTCAAGATCATCCCCAATCTCAAACCCAAGACCCTGAAGGTTGAGCTGAGAGGTGTCATCAATGTTATACAGTTCGAAGAACTCATCAAGATTTCCTGCAGCAACAGGTGGTGAAGAAGAGTGAACATCATCATAGTGACAAGATGAATGTGCATGAGGTGTTGAAGAAGCAGGTGATTGAGCTGTCAGAAAGGGAGGATACATTCCATATGGAGGCGCTCCATACTAAGGGAAAAATGGTGGCATCATGAACCCATAAGGATTGAATCCTGAAAGTGGACCAGGAATGGGAGTTCCAGGAGTGGTGATGGGAGTTGGGGCTGCAGGAGTTGGCGTGCTCAGGGCCTGGGTGGCAGTCTTGACCTTAGGAAGAGCATTCTCTGCCTTGAAAAAAGATCCACCAATTGACACCAGCTCAAGTGTGGCCTTTCCATCATGCTATAAGATACAGCTGAATTAATAATTATGTCACAACATGAGGGTATAAACAAGACCTACAATTAAAGAAGCCCAAACTAAATGTGTCACACAATCAAGTTTGAAGTGGTTCTCCATAGGTGCATGATAAAAACACATAATGGTTGGATGGACCTTACATAAACCAACAGAATACTTCTCTGCCAGTTCTTAAGCTTTGTCCTCCAACACAGCATCAAGACATGCCTATCACAAGAATTTAGAATTTGATCACAACATAAAAAAAGATATAATCTTACTTGCTTTGATACTGGATGGCCATTGTCATCAGACTGTTCATCTTCATCTACACCACCTGCAACAGTGCTAGAGGTTGACACATCATCCCAAGGCTAATACAGAAGTGATAGAAATGAGTTACAGGGTGATGGAAATGAAAAAGGACATACTAAAGCCATGGATGGCTTCTTCAAGGGAGGTGACATATGAAACACAACATATGCATTTGCTTTTCCTTCAACCTGTCTTAGCATAATCTGCATCACAGGCTCAGTATTGAGAGGCAACCAAGGACTATTAGCTGGCTTCAAGAAGTGGCACTGGTTTGACAAGAGAGGAAGACAGTCGACAGTGGTTTTGAGCCCATCTGAAATGATGGTCTGAAGCCCAGCCCAGTTGACATTCAATGGAACATTGAACAGACCAAACTGTAAAGGATCCTGCTTCTCCATTTTAGACTTCTTACCATCATGCCCTAGGATCTTCTTGTCTGGTAAAAGTACAGTGAACAGTGCTTCAAAAGTGGTGGGTGGGTCACTCTCAACAGCCTGAGGTGCAGGATTACAAGAGGGATGACCATGGGGGTGACAAGTGGGAGGTTCACTAGAGACAGCAGGTATAGCTGGCAGGGCAGGAGAATGGGCAGATTGATGTGCAGGTGGCCCAACAGGGTGACCTAAGATCACACATATGAAGGCATGACACGGGAGAAGTAATTGACACTTACTGAAAGCCTCAATCTCATCATCAGTCAAGCTGGGTGATGGTGCATGGACAGGACTGTTCTGAGTGACAGCTCCTGGTTCAATTATGATCTCAGAATGTGTGTCCTCCTGATAAGGAGGTGGAGGAGCCATGTACATAGGTGGGGGTGAGCCCCTGGGTATAGCTGGAAACATAACAAGCAGCAGAATATGGCCTGACAACAACAAACGGCACTGTTGTTGACAGGTGCAGATTTACATGAGCACATTCTAAATGTCCTGCGGTCATGTGATGAATTTATTTATGGAAAAAAAATACATGGTTCAGCCAAGGTTTTCTGAAGAGGCTGTAAATCACCTTGTATACAGCCCATCTATAGTTGGTGTGCTCCCCAGAGCAATCTGACAAGTTTTGATTTTTCATTGTCAAAAAAAGTGAAACACACCCTATTACATCATATTAGGGTTACCCAAAAAGGAAATACCCTATTAGCCAGTTACAAGGACTTTACACTCCCCCCCCTTTTCCACTCAAGGTCCACTGGACTCCGGTCGGACTGAGGGGACTCCGGTGGACTCTGGCTGGACTCCATCTGGACTTTTTCCTCAGCCAAATCCCAGAATTTGGCTTGTCCTGTCCACCCACTATCTGGGTGGAGTCCAATGGACTTGACAGGACAACATGGAATCTGACCGGACTTGAGTGGACTCCAAATGGATTCCTGGACAACTCAAGTCTAGGTTATTCTCATTAATATATAATAAAAATGTTGCCAATGTCAAGAGTTGAACCTGCAAGCATTTCAATATTGATGACAAATGTTCATAGTATGAGCATGCAATACCGTTACACCACAGCAGCTTTATTACCTTTCAAATTCAGGCTACCAAGTACCGTCACCACTCACTGCCAGTGATCAATGTTGACATGTTTGGTCAATTGTGGGAACTGGCCACATAGGCAACGTCAATGATCATTTTTGGTTTCCTCACTCTTCCTCTTCCACCACCACTCCCCACCATCATTCCCAGACACCCATCGCCACTGTAACATATCATGGCGGCTTACAACGGTCCCAAGAAGATGAGAGGGGCAAGACGGGTGAGTAAGGGCAGACCCTGGGTGGGGGATAACCTGAAGGTGCATCAACAACGCCCCCCTCCATCACTGACAGCACCACGCCCCAACAGTAGACCTCAAACACAAGTGCACACCCCGAGACACCAGCACACACCCCTCAAACACGAGCACACACCCCAGAATGCCAGCGCACACCCCAAAATGCTAGCGCACACCCCAAAATGCCAGCGCACACCCCAAAATGCCAGCGCACACCCCACAATGCCAGTGCACACCCCAAAATGACAGTGTACACCCCCTGCCCCACACCCTTGACCCCGAACCCAACCTGTGGTCACACAAGACCCACCAAACCACTGGAACGATGGCCACAAGCAACTGGAACAATGACCGTTGCCACGACAGCACACCCCAAACCCACCTGTATCAGCTGTCTGATGTCATCAGACATGGTAGTTGCCCATCAGGCTGATGTCATCAGACCTGCAAACTGCCCAACACCCTTTTTAGGAAATATCCCCACTGAGAACAATACACTGCCGTGGCTGCCAAATTTCGGCACTCAAATACAAACCCAAATCAGGATTTGATGATTACTTAATTAAAGTAACATCAGCAGCAGCAAGAGTCGAATGCACAACCTCAGGATGTTGTGCACGTGCTCTAAAAGAGAGTGCTCCAACCTATTAAGCCATAGTGTCTTATAATCAGGTAGTAATATTGTACATTATATAGCATATTCATTATAATAACAAGAGCAAAAAAGAAATTCATATTTACAATGCTGCTGCTCATACCACTCATGGTGTATCATGGTCTACCATACCTCACTGCACTGTACATCCCCTCATCCTGTGTGTTCCCCCTTGCATCTCCCTCTTGTCCCTCATTTCCCCTCCCCTTGTCCCCTGGGTCCCCTGCTCGTGCTCGTCTCTCATGTTCTCCTGCTTGCCCCTTGTGTTCCCCCACTTGTCTCTCCCATTGTGCCCCCCTGCTCATGTTCATCCTGTGTGTCCCCCCACTTGTGTTTGTCCCTCATGTTCCCCTGTTCGTCTCTTGTGTCCCCCTGTTTGTCTCTCCCTCCCTGTCCCTCATGTCCCCTGCTCATGCTCGTCCCTTGTATTCTCCTGCTTGTCTCTTCCTCCTTGCCCCTAGTGTTTTGAGGTCTGGTTGCAGCAACCGGAAAAGACTGGACCACAACTGCAACTGCAAAAGACCGGACTTCAGGTTGCAGTTGCTGGTGAGTACCAGCGGTCACAGTTGCAGTTGCTAGGATTTTGATGAATTTTGCAACCGCCTCAGACTGGTTGCAACTGGTTGCAACTGCTGTGCACATAGATGTACTCTATCCCCTTCAAATCCATCCCTGGAATGTCCAAATCGGACAAGAACTGAGGGAGTTATGACCAAAACAATCCTGGATGCAGTCAATCTGTGTACTCCCCACTGTTTTGAGCATATCTGTCAGTTCTTGCCCAATTCAAGACATACCAGGCTGCAAACATAGGGAGGAAGTATATCTACACGCTACAATGTTGCACGATATGTATATTACACTGGTTGTGACCGATCGCAACCGGAAAAAGACCGGTTGCAACTGGTCTTTTTTTATTCTGCAACTGCTAGAGACCGGTCCCTACCAGTTGCAGTTGCAGTCAGTACATTTGGGGCACATTTAGCGACCGGTTGTGGTCGCAGTTGCTGCAAAACAGGGTGAAAGACCAGACCCAACACAACCTCAAAACACTACTTGCCCCTTGTGCCCCCCTGCTTGTGCTTGTGCTGTGTGTCCCCCGCTTGTGCTCATCCCTCGTGTTCCCCTGCTGGTCTTTTGTGTCCCCCTGCTTGCGCTCATTCCTCATGTCCCCCTCCCCCTTGTATCTCCCATCATCTAACACCCAGCAGCCTCGCTGCCCAAATGGGGTGCTCCATTGTGTCATTCCCAGTGCCCTGTTTGCTTGAAGTGCCTGCAATGTTACCTGCTGTATGACAGTGGTTACGAAAAAGGGCACTACTGGCGATAGGGGGACTGTTCCTGTGACGATTGTCAAACCTTGCACCAGGCTTTGAGGTCGCCCATAACTATGGGCTTGTCGCATGCCTGGTGCTGTGCAGGTGACATGGCATGATCTTGTATAGCCAACCCCAGTCTGAAGTCCTGTGGCTTGAGTCTTTGAAGACCAAGGAGGGTAGGGTCAGATATAGGGATGGGTGGTGTATGTGAGTGGGCGCTGCACAGGAGCAAGGGTCCATGTAGGATGAAGACGGTGGCAGACGGCAGAACATGGCGTCTGGGCAGCAGACAGCAGACAGGCAGCACACAGTGGAGGGTGTGTATCAGTAGTGGTGGTTCAAGGGAAGTGGGAGGGGAGACCATCTGAAAAGAGGGTGGAGGGAATGGGGGAGGGTTAGCAGGATAAAAGAGTGAGTATGACAGCCTCGTACCTCGTGGGTACCCCACTAATTGGGCCTCCCAGCCTACCCTCATTGACACACAACCTTAAATAGAGCCTCACATTGTGTTTTGTGTGGAAGAGGTAGTGGTGCAGCATTGAAGGGCTGACAGATACGAAGAAAGAAAAAAAAAAAGTCTGTCAAACATTAAGAAAACAACATTAGTTTGCTTTTATACTATGAAAATTAAGATTGACAATGAAAAACTTACCTTGTGCAGTTTTGAGGCTGTTGGAACAGGGTAGCATGTGGGATGAAGGCAACAGACAGGTTCAAAGAACAACAAAAAAACCCTGTCAAACATTCAAAGAATATCATTAGTAAGTTTGTATACCAGCAAAAGGAAGTATCACAATGAAGAAGAAAAACCTACCCTGTGAAGTTTAGAGGCCATTGTGACAGTAGTGTGTGGGGTGAGGGCAGCTATGGTGGTGAATGACAGGTTCAACAATGGACAAATGGTGATGATGCAACAGTCGGTGAGAATGACAGGTTAAACTGTCAAAATGAGATGATGATGCGAGATGTCAGTATTTGCTGGATGAGTTCTCACATATATTCATCGTTGTCGAAGGCAGTCTGGAGAGCTATCAGGAAGCAGATCAGCAATTATTAACTGTGTATTATGTTATAGTACACACCACGCTCACGATCCAACTTGAATCTTGTTGCTGTGAGGATTATTGACAAAGTAATCTTGAAATCTCGAAATGTATCTAGAAATGGTAATTCACCTTATAAGGCAAGAATCACAAAACTGCCATGCTTTTTGTCATTGTCAACGTTTGTGAGCCCAAGCAAAAGAGACTGTCTACAATCAGACTGTGTGAGAATGTAATATATGAGTCTATTGACCCTCACAAACTTGAATCTTGAAATTTGAATAACTTCATATAGAGTTATATAACATGCGATGTTTTGGCATGTGTTCTGAGTGTCCATTCACTGTACTTTGTGTTCTCCAGACCGTTTCTTCCAACACTTTATCTTACAGTGAAAAATCATTTATTCTGACTCCTATCAACAGTTTTACATTGAGTGGACCTGTACATTGAATATTGTCACAGTTATGCAAGCTACATACAGAGAAAGTATATGTCTATGTCTACAATATGGCATGGCCTGTCTGACTCCCTATGCCCCCTGAAACTATCCCCAAACAGTGTGTGTGTGTGTGATGATGTATCACTGGCAAAGCGCACACATCAATACCAGCTGTAGAACAGTGGTCATGAAAACATGTGCTACTCACGCAGTGGGGTGGCAAGCCAGCCCACCTTTGACGACGCTCATCAATCTGAGTCAAGTTGTCAGCCCTAATAGGGCATCGTAACATGACATCAGTGATGTGGTGGGTGAAGGAGCATGTGGTGTGTGAGGGATGGGGTGATGTGGTAGGGCAGCTGGGTTCCCGGGCTCAAAGGGCGAGCAAGTAACGGTGTGGGTGTGCGATGGAAGGGGTGATGGTGTGGGGCAGGCAGGCTCCTGGGCTTGAAGGGTGGGTGAGCGAGTGATGGTGTGGGTGTGCAAGGGAAGGGGTGTGTAGGCCAGCTGAGCTCCCAAGCTCGAAGGGTGAGCGAGTGAGTGACCATGTGGGTAGTTGACTGAGTGACAGCATGGGTGGGCAGCCCAGTGACTGTGTGGGTGGGTGACCGAGTGACTGTGTGGGTGTGGGGTGACAGATGGCGTGGAGCAGCACAGTGTGGGGCGACACAGTGTGGACAATGGATGTTGTGGGGGACCCTCGTAAAGTCAAGGCTTGAGACTCCATGAGGAGTTTATTTGGGGCCATGGGTGAGGGAGCTGATGATGTGGAGCTGCAGACAGACAGGCTGCGACAGGGCCCTGTTGCCAGGTGACACAACAGGTGCCTCCTGTGTCAGTAGCACAAGACAATGAGTGAGATCTGTAAATAAGAATGGTTTGTAGGTTAGCTGGGTGCAAGGTGTATGATCACAGTCATGCACAATGCAGGCATACTGCTACTCGGCTCCCCTGACCTCCCCTTAGCGTTGATCTGCCTTTGAAGTCACCTCACATCATGTCAAACGCGGAAGAGGGTGCAAAAACAGTGCCCTAGTAGTAGATTAATCTAATAACAAAGAATATGTCTGTAAAACAAAGAAAAATAAGTATTAAGAGATAGACAGTCTGCAAGTAAATGCTATATTACATCTTTACTCACCTCACAAACTTTGGAGGCCACAGGGCAAGTGGGGCATGAGCGGCAAGGTTGACAATGGTGGTGAGGGGCAGCAGTTGATGTTCAAATTGGGAATCAAACTGAATCTCGGTGTTTCCCAGCTTCATTCACACACCTCGTTGTCGTTGTCAACAACGTTTACGACACATTTAGGACACAATCTCAATGTCGCAGAACAAAGAGGTAGTCTTAGAAATGTATATACACACTTACAACAACCCAATAGACCCTTGACATTGAAATTAGAGCTAATTTCAGGTTGGATTGGCAATAAAGCTATGTGTGGTGCTTGAGCATCATCCATAAGCAGTGTGACACATCCATCTATTCTGAGAACTATTTTATGGTGGAAACATATGGAATCTCCATGAACATATATTAGGAACCACTTTCAGGGTCCACGAACACCCAGCATATGTGGTGAAGCAAGGGGAGCCAATTTTCGTGATTTCATGTGTTGTTGACAGCTATTTACCAGCACCATCAAATATGCCCAGAAGTGGCTACTGTCAGGGTCTACTACCCATCAATTCTGTAGTGCTCCGCTTATGTCAATTGATGGCATTTCGGACCCCACAGCTTTTCTGGATTACCTAACCACCCTAAATTTGGCTGGTGGGCAATTTCCAGCTCTGATGATATCAACTTGATAGGCAACTTCCATCATTTGATGCCATGATGTAGCCTACATGGCTGCCAAACCCCAACTGATGCATGCACCCAACACGACGGCGGCACGCACACCTGCCCACTGCCCACTGCCTGCTGCCCACTGCCCACTGCCTGCTGCCCACTGCCCACTGCCTGCTGCCCACTGCCCACTGCCTGCTGCCCACTGCCCACTGCCTGCTGCCCACTGCCCACTGCCTGCTGCCCACTGCCCACTGCCTGCTGCCCACTGCCCACTGCCTGCTGCCCACTGCCCACTGCCTGCTGCCCACTGCCCA
>JABCKT010006617.1:0-35300 GCA_018858115.1 Tephrocybe rancida
GTTATTTGCTACCAGCCGTTACAGAAATAATTACCCCTTCACACTGTCCATTTCTGGAACGGCTGGTTTCGAGCCTAAAGATTTGGAGTGTTCTTGGTATTATTGGTAAAGTGCTTTATTTAGGTCTATAGGCGCAGACCAAAGTTGCAGCCCCGCTAGAGATCCAAGGAATCATGTGTCCCGTAATTAAAGATAGAAGATAACTTATATTATTGATATATTCTTTTGCTCTTTTCCAGGGTATAACTAAGCCTGGAAGCCCTGGGGACACCGGGGGCATAGCTCAGTTGGGAGAGCAGCAGACTGAAGTGAGTTCTTCTGAAGGTCCCGCGTTCAATCCGCGGTGCCCCCATGCCTTTGAGTGTCAGGTCGCTTTTTGTCCTCCCTCAGTGATAAACGAAATTCAGATTTTTCCAGAAGCACAGTCAACTCGTGCCTAACACATTATCCCCTCGACCTCTTAGCACTGATTGCGCCCCACGCGGACATTCCCGCTGCCAGCCCAAGACATACAAACAAAATTGTTGCCCACATGCACCTTTTCCCCCATTTCATCTCAACCTCCCACCTCTTCATTATCCGCTCTACCTCTCTATCTGCCGCAGCCTTCTCCATCTCCGGTAGCCTTGCCATCGCAAACGGATCCAACGCTCCCCGCCGCTCCCTGTGCGGCAGACGCATCGTGAATGTGCCCACAACCCAGAGCAGGGGACACACTGTACATGATCAGATTGAGCTCAATTTACGCGTCAACCTGGGCTTGAACGCACCAAAACCAAGGAAGAATAAGTACATGGGCAGCGTGCGTGGTTCCGGGGCACTGGTATCTGCTTTGGAGTACGACGGAGGATCCACCGTGCCGTAGGCTGGGGGTGCAACATCGGAATCGTCTGCGCTGTACGACCGCCGTGACACCTTCACTACCAAGGGCGTAGGTTTGGCGATGCATGTATGTGACGAGTCCATGCTAGACGACGGGCGAAACCTGCTCGGACATGATCCTGACGCGCCATGCGTCGATTCGGAGGCGACAAAGGTAGATGCGCTCGATTCAGAGAAAGTCCGTGTGTGGCTATTGGAATGCGAAAAAGAGATGGGAGAGATGGATCTTGGATCATTCGAGGGCTGGGTCGTTGCAATTCGTCGCAGGTCATTAATGGCGGCGTGCGCCATTTCTGGCGTGCTCTCATGTGTGCGGAGAAGGGCAGACATGTTATATGTGTCCCGCTGGCGAGAGCTACCCTGGACCAGCCCTGGACTGCGCCATATACTTATGCGGTGGTATAGCCGCCGAGGCCTAAGGGGCTTCTTGTTCCATTTAAGGCCGCCTTTCCATCACCATTTTAGTGGAACGTGTATAAATGGGTTTCAGGTCCTGGAAGCCATCCAAATCTCAGGACGAAGGATTAGAGGCTGTCGATGCTGCGTGGCCGTACTCGCCGAGGCGGTGCAAATGCACCGGTTGCGAGCCTGCTGCCATTTCAAATTCCCAGCTACATAGCCGATCTTGTTCTTGCAGTGGCGGCATTACGGCCAATAGTTGGTATACAATAACATCGAGCCGGCGGGGTTTTCATCGATCCGACGACAAGATTCATATCTTCTGCCCAACAAACGCCCAGCTTTTTCCCCCTGCGCCCGCCCCCCCAGAGCTCGTTCAAAACACCAACTAATCACGCGTATTATGGTTCTGCCAAACGACATATACATACGAGGCAAATCTCCAGGCTAGAACCAATTTACATGCCTCTTCCTGGCCTGCCTCGTGCTCAACAAAACTTCTTCCATCTTCGATACTACGGTGGTGTGCTGATTTGCGTGTCTAATGGAAGCGCGGAACTGATGTTACAAAGCAGGTGAGCTTTCACGTTCGATGTATGTATGATTCAGACGTTGACTAGTGACTGATCAATGATTGACAAACAATTATACTCCCATGATTTCTTCCAAATTATTGACATGAGGCCGTGCCTTCTGACGCGGGATGGAAGAGGCACAGATAAGCATTGAGCCTTGAGAAAAGGTCGCGGGTTAAGCCTGCAGCTGGCCTTGCCGGAATGTTTCTCTACATCAAACGTGAGGCGTGTTGTGAGGTCCACAGGGCGCAGGCACCATTCTTCTGAATCAACAGCGTCTATTTATCCCGCCGGCGCCAACAAACCTACAAAAATCCTACCTCGGCTGCATCGGCCTTCTGACCCGGTCACGTCTCCCTCATCCGAGCCGCAGCAGCCTACTCGCTTCGGGCCGGTCATTTGCTGTCTGTCATTTCTCGTCGCCTTACCGTGACGGCTCCAAGACACGTTCCCCACTCCACTTCATCGCACGCTCACGTTTTTAATGCCAACCATTATGATTACATACTATCTAAATTTATCTCCCTCAAATAACGATAGACAATGGTACCAGCCAACTTTACCTCGGCCCCCTTCTTCATTGTTCACTTTCTAGGCGTCAACACAACTGGAAGCCTCCCCTTCATCATCACGAAATAATCGGACATGTCCTCCTCCCATCTGGTCGCATCGTAACCCTCCTCGAAGCGCATCTCATACCGCTGTACCAGGAGACACACGAGCATCCGCATCTCCATCCACGCGAGGTTCTTCCCGACACAATTTGAAGGGCCGAAGGAGAACGGGATGAACGCTGCTGGGTTGAGCGTGTTCGCAGATGGATCCTTGAAGATGCCTGGCTCGAGCAGGGTCTGCTGTTCGGGAGAAAGCCAGCGCTCTGGGATGAATGCATTTGGCGAAGGGGAGAAGTATCGTGCGTCGCGGTGCAAGCAATAGAAGGGGACAAATGTGCTTGTACCTCCGGGCACGTAGCTGGGGTTTGGTGCTTAGCTGGAATTTGTCAATATGGATGGCAGAAACTTACTGGGTTCCGATGACGGCCCCGGTTTCAGCGTAGCGCTGGCTGCCACTTAGAACCGGCGGGAATAGGCGCATGCTCTCATTCCTGCAAATAGGTTCAGTTCAGAAACACCGAAAGACCTGATCTCAAGACATACAGTGCAGCATTGAGGTAGGGCATGTGCGCTTGCTTGGCATAGTCCATCACATCGTCCCCATGTGTGTCAATCTCGGCTTGCAGGCGCTTGTATGTGGTCGGGTTGCTCAGCAGGAAGTAAATAAGATTCGTGATGGCACTTGACGTTGTGTCTGCTCCTGCGATGATGGCCAAAGCGCCTGCCAGCCAAAATCGACATTTCAGACCCTGACTAGGTAAGGAAAGATCAGAAACCAGCAACGCACCATCACTGACAACTTCCGTCACTGTTGGTGGATTTGTAGAGATTCCGTCTTCGTCAATCTATGGATTGTCAGTTTTCTGACACATATCAAACATTGGAGGACGTGTACCAGGTGATGGAATAGGTCTTTCTTTGGCGATCCGTTCTTCTTACGCGCTATTGCGCATTTTTTCGCATGCTGTCTGAAAGCCTTAAGGTCTTCCGCCAAGTTCGGGAATCGCAGGAAGAGTGCGCCGAGCCATGGAACATGGCTCATAAAAATGGCATTCCTGTGTATAACACACATCAGTAGGCCTTTTTTTGTCTGTCTCGAATGAATATTTCTCACTTTTGACCAGCTTCCAGAAGATGCCATAGCCCATCTACGTCGCCATCACGCATCATTTCCGTGCCTCCTCCAAATCTGTTGGGCTAATTTCAGCCCCGCTGCTTAGGTGAACAGCAATACATCACTTACGCCAGGTCGTTCATGAAATCATACCTACAACATTATGGTATCAGCGACTCACCTGGGACCACATCTTACGGGGACTCACGTGAAGAACGAGATCCACTGCGCCATATCAACTGCATCCGTCTTCTGACCCACTGCCTCTACCAACTGCACGCATCGGCTAGTAATTATCTCCTCGTACCCCTTCAAGGCAGCCGTGCTGAACGCACGCGTCCACGGACGTCTACGTCGTGTGTGCTCAGTCTTGTCACGCAATGCGATCATGGGTTTCGTAGTCTCGGCCTCGGGGATGCGACCGTCCCAGACTAGATGCGGAAAACGGTCATTTCTCGGGCAAGACGGTAGCAAGACATTGACTCACAAGGCCCTTTTGGCAAGCCCTGTGGTCCCATCATGGGTGCTACAGCAGCGACATCGCGAATCGACAGTTCGTTGGGACCTGCGTAAGGTGTCGGGGTTAACGTTATCTGGGGCTAGGTCCAGTGTGACGGATCGAAATGCTCTCCCGTGGGGCTTCGAAAAACGCATCAAAGAGAACACGACACTTACCGATACGGACGACATCGCCATACTCTTCATGGAGCTTGTAATAGTACGTGTGTTGCTTGCCACCCAGGGACAGGAATGCGAGCCATAGCTTTGAGACCCTGCATATCAGCGGACCAGGGTACTTTGCGAGCGGGTGCCAAGGAAACAGGCGGTAGATGACGATCGAGGCGCTGAGCGTGGTCCAGAATGTTAGGAATGTGACGAGTGTCGCGCTCACGACAGAGGCAGAGTGACGCGCAACAAAGACAGTGAGGAAAGTGGGAATGCCCAGGAGAATGGCGCCAAGATGGATTGGTTGGTGAGTCTCATATCGCTTGAAGATTAGATGAGTGAGCTGAAAAACTGTTTAGTCAATCAATCTTTGTAGAGAGGGGCTGCGACTTGCAAGTGCTGCTGCGACGATGGCGAGAATCGTGTCTTTGTAGGACAGATACATGAGTTGAGTTGGGAGTTTCACCACTTCAATTCAATTCAGAGTCTTTTATACCTATCGCGACGTTGAATACTACAAGGAGTTACCCTGGGGTCTGACACTGCGCGTTCTGACTTTGATTGCCCTCCCTCCCATTGACTACATTTGTTGTAAGCCGCGCAGCTTCCTTTTCGTTCCTCGACACGGATCGCATGGGGTGTTTGCTGGGCGCCGATCCTCGGGTCGGCCGGGCTATCACTCTTGGTGAAGGCTGCAGTGAAGGTTGATCATTGGCTCTTTTCATGCGATGTGTTATTCCGCGTTATGGCCTTTAAAATGTACACCTTTCCGCCGATCACTCTGGGCCTTTGACAGGTTCATCACGGTGGCACCCACTTAAGGACGACCCAAACCTTTTGAAGCACATGAGTTTGCGCCCACGGTAACTTCGATTGAATCATCGATTCCAGCGTAACTACACCAGTTTCAGGTGTTTCTAACAGGATGCACTCAGCCAACGGATCTTCCAGCTCATGTTCCATCAGTACAACCCCGTCAAACTTGTGGGAACTTGTACAAGCTTGTACGAGTCCGCAAAGTTCGCAAGGCGACAAGTCAGGTCCAAACCCCCCAGAGGTGATCTTTTCCTTCTCATTTTCGGGCGCATGCGAGCATTTTGAGTATCACAGTTTGCTTTCTATATTAACGCCTCGTTAAATTAAACAATGGTTATTTTTGATAGATTGCCTCGAGCATGACGAGTTTGTCGTTGGGCACTGAATTTTGAGAAAGCCTGCACGCGATAACAAATACGCGCCCCCAAAAAATCATGCAACAAATCAAGAACCTCCGACCAGTATATATATATAGATTGCCGTTGACTACCGACCCTCAGTAAGGACTTGGTTCATCTGAAAGGCCTAAGTCCACTTTGGCGGGTTTGTGGCTCTTGTCACTTGTGACAAGGTCCACCAGATCTGATGGAAGTCTTTTAATTTTCTGGCGCGACCCTGCCTGCCTTTCCCCGCAGGGCAATGCTCGAATAAAGACTTGGCACTCTCATGTAGTGAGATGAACTACTTATGTATACAATAGCGACCTGACTTCCGTATCAGAGTGGTCATCACTATTCATTCAGCGTCTTTTCAGTGCTGTCCATCGTCTCATGATCAGGACTCAATGCTTGGTCTCAAGCTTCTGACATATCCGCGTGATACCTTAAAAACGATTCGCATTTTCTCTCTTCGATTTGTGTCGATCTTTTGAACTTGACTGTCATAATGATAACAAGTGGCAACCGTAACTCATGGGGCTCAAGTATGTCATGTTCTTCCCCCAATCTCGCTCATCCAAAACACTCCAACATAGTATACTCAAATCTCAGATAATGGACGTCGGCAAAAGAATTTCATTCCGTTCATGTATGAATGCATGTGAGTTGATGGTATAATGAGTACAAACCGTCTTTCAAGATCGGCATGTGAAGTAAATTAGGTTAGATAATTAAGTATATAGGGTCCCTCGAAAATCGTCTATTGGGTTTTTGATTTGTCGAGTGCTTGGATCTCGAGAAGAGGGTCCAAGGATGATTCGGGTTGCCGATAGGAGCTGCCCGCACGGTCTGCCCATGTGAAGTACTATAGGCCCAGTAAATGTTAACACATGTTAGTCATGACGACGAATATCCGACGTACCTGGCCATAGTTTACATTGAAGTAGAGATGATGCAGGGTATGATGTGCGGGACCGTTGATGATCTTCTCGAGTGCATGCCCCGTGATCATATCGGAATCGTGAATCTGAGCAAAAGTCATTCAACAGGCACATGAAGTGGTGTGGCGAAAGAACATACAAATATACTCCAGAAGTTGACGAGGACGAAGAGTACCAGGTATAGAATTCGATGGAGGGGGAAAAGGAAGATGAAGAGGTGATATGGCACGGATTGTAGGTATCCATCCACTGGGTGGAACGCGTGAGATGCAAATGGCGTAGGGACTGCGGCGATCGGTCAGTGTTTGACCCCGAAATTTGCATAAAGGCAAAAGTGACGTACTGAGCCACTTATGGTGGGGTTTATGGATATGCTTGTAAAAGATGGGTAGATGAAGCCATCTGTGGATCCAATAGATGCAATAATCCGTGAACAAAAGGAATCTAGGTCACACGATGAGCAAGAGAAGTGCACATCAGCCTGCCAACTCACAACGGTACTGATGCAAACAGATAGAAGTAGCCATATGTATCGAGCCCATCATACAGTTTTGAATACCCAAGGACCTCCGCCTGGAACACAGGCAGCGTCATCAACATCATCCCAGGGAAGGCCCGCAAACTGCATTGAATTTCGAGCTTGACTTGATTCTTGAGGAATCGGGGGTGACGCATCATTTCGTGGTTGAAAATAAATGTGTATGACAGCCAAGCAAACAGGAAGTATAGGACGTGGATGCCGATGAGTGTGAGTACAGATAGTGATATGAGTTGCCGTGGAAGGTACTCTCTCGGCCACGCAGAGAGTTGTGATATTGAAGTGGAGGCGGCAGTCGATGAGTATAGTGACGCGATATCACCCGCGGGTATAGGTGGATGTGGTAGATGCATTACTATTTGTGACCACGTAGATGCAGCATTTGCGACCGGGATAACGAGTGTGCTGTTTAATGATTGGTAGGAGCTCGCGAAGGCGGAGAGCGGCACGACCTTGGCCCAAAATTTGTCCAGGACGTATTCATCTGCAAGGTGAAGTACGAGATCCATGTCTTGTAATAAATTCGTGAGCAGGAATAGAGGTACGGCGCTCTGGCTAGCGCGTTCGTGGACGCAAGGTGACGGCTAATTAGAGAAATTACTTTCCATCACTTGTAAATTTATTATGTCTTGAACATCAGGCCACTTACGATTTTTTTTCGAGTACTGTATCACGTGGGCGGGAAGTTGATTAGATTGTCTGTCATGTGGACACATGATCCGAAGTGTCGGCGGCTCGGCATTCAAACAGGCGGCTTGTGGCTCGTAAGGTCAGTGCTTTCAAGGCAGCTAGGAGGGCTAGAGCTTGAAGGACGTGCTACTGGTGTGCGGAAGTCAAGTCACTGTTGTATAAATAGTTCATCTCACCACTTGTGAGTGCCGAGTCTTTATTTGGGCATTGCCTTGCGGGGAAAGGCAGGCAAGGTTGCTGCTCGCACTACAAAGTTAAGTTAAGGTACAGTCTTCAGACTTTTGAACCGATTCAAGATTTGACTTTTTTTATTTCAATCCCGAATAACGCACAGACGGTCGAGGCGCCACAGGTAGACGCGACATCGAAGCAGCACCAGCTCAAGGAGCAGGCATATTATCAGCCAAGACGATCATACGGCATCTCTTTCCTCGACTGAGCGTTCAAATCTCATGCACTAGCCCAAAGATCCAGGCCAGAACACGATTTATCATGAAAGCGTGTACTTGTAGCGCTCCATGAGATGAAACGACAGCACCTGTTGACCGCACCACGGGAATGTAAGTCGTAACAATTTCTCCAGTTCAAGGCCTTAGCAGGATTTTGCAAGGCATCTGAACCCCAAAGTACTCGTTGGATTGTTTTGGATTCCTTTTCCAGACGCAGGCATAAGCCAGGGCCCAGGATGACACCTCGAATCAAGATGCGCTCTCACCGCTTCACATGGGCGGACTCATCAGAACAAAGTCAGACACTAACTCAACAAAAAGCCGTGGAACCCGATGAAGATATTAGGAAAGAGAGTTATGACAACCGGCTTCGGAGACGTTCGTAGCCTGTTTCAGTCTTGTCCAAAAGAGCAACAGATACGCCAATACCTCAAGAGGATGCGAATGGTCCCGGGCCTGCCGGAAATTTTGGATAAGGAGACCCACTTGGATTCCACTGGTGCCTCGGGCCAGGCTGCGCACGGTTGATCGGGGGCGGTAATAAATCGCGCGATGCCGTGTCTGCTCGATCAAGATGGAAGGTCGTATGGTATTAATATTGATTTAGGTGGCGATTGCAAGAACCCGAAAGTGTTTGAAGATAGGAGAACGAGTAGCAGAATCCGGATCGCGAAAATGATCAGAGGCGTGGCATTGACAGCATAAAGTCCGCATCGCATTCGAGTCCAAGGAAAAGATGCCCATCATCGTAAGCCCCAGAAGCGAATCTCGAATGGCCGATGTGAATGTTTTCAAGGGTATGCGCCTCCCCATGAGCCGATGTGATATCTGTTTCTTGACCTTTCGTGGCCTTGGCACCCTGAGCGTATCGCAATACACCAGTTTGAAGAGACGAGAATCGCACGAAACGTGTAATTGAGCGAACGGATCGTTCCCAGCGATGGGAAGTGGTGGGAAGAAGAAAGAGTTGGCGGCGGAGGTTGAAATTACACTTTCAACCTCTCAAACAACGACTTGGATCCTGGTCGCTATCTGTGTCTGAAAGACATACGCCCATTGGATCCAAACCTATCTTGAAATGTATGGCGTGCGTTTCCTGATGAGTCTCGAGGGATGTGCGAGCGTCCGACGGACTCCTTAGCTTGCCATAAAAACCACGATCTCCGCCTAGTTCAATCACGACGCGTATGATTGGGCCACTTGCCTATCCCTTGTAGCCTTTTGGATCCTAAATTGTACGCGTTCACACTGCCGCAAAACTCTCTCAAGCGCCAAAAAGCGTCTTTTATGTGCCCGGTGGTCTTTCAGTGTTTCGATTGTACACCCCACTTTCGCCAGTACAACTTTCACAGTAGACTGAAACCATGCTTGCGTTCCGCGTCCTCTATGCTCTTGCTGCGGCTGCCGCCGCCTTTGCCAATCCACTCTCCCCGCGGCAGACAACTAACACCAATGTTGCAATCCACAATATTGTCAGCAATCTGGACGTGGCCATCCACTCCATCAGCCCCACCATCCGTGAGTTTCATTTGCGAGCCGACGTCCTTTCCCCTTGTCTCAATGTATGTACGGGGCTTGTGCTGATCTGGACCCTTTTGTCTAGTGACGATGGAGGCGAACCACACCGCGACCGACGGCACCATCGGAACCCAAGCTAACGCACTCATCACTGCGTTCACCACGGCCCAGACACAGCTCGCTGCTACCGCTGTCAGCAGTGGCTCTACCACCGTCACGCCCACCAACGACGATATTAGCATCATCTACGCCGATCTCATGCAGTAAGCATTTCAATCTCTCACGAAGTCCCTATCTTTCGTTTGATGCCAATGTCCCACAGGATCGTAGCAACTAGTCTCTCCGGACTGACCACCGCAACTGTCCCATCGTTCACCTCTATTATTGGCCGCCTCGACCCCTCCGTTTCCGCTGCCACCAACCAGCTCAACACCACGCTTCCCGGCTCGATCAAGCTCGTACATACTTTGTGCGTCATATTTGCTGCTCGTGATTGCTCACACATACTCATTCTTTTGCTTCGCGTGTGTCTAGGATGTTGGATGCGCAGCAGTTCTTTGTCAAGGAGGGAACGTTCCCCCAGACCCTTGCTGCGCTCGGATTCTGAGCCTGCATATTTGTGTGAACAAGAGCGCCTATTTAAGTAACGCATCAAGCAGAACTATGTGTAAAGAGTTGTGCATGAATTCCACCCGTTGTTTTTGACTTCTCCGTACTTTCTAGAGAGAAAAACTGTAAGAAATTGTCATAAATTGTCATTTGCAAGCAAACAGATCTTGAACAGAAGTTACAAGCTCCTGTTGAGCTCCCCACTTTTATCGCATGATGCGGTAACAAAGGACAAAACTACCGAAATTCAAGTGATCAAATTCAACAACCAATATTCGCGTTCCTAATAAATTACCATGTATAGTAATTTTGAAAGGTCCTTTCTATATATAGTAACTAAAGTTTGCTACGGCAAACAATCGGTTTCCAGGGTTCGGTGGATTGCTTCATTTCATCAACCAATCCATTACACTCAGGGTTCGATATATAAACGCAGAGCTAACGATGTAATTATCATCAACCCCGCCTCGTCACTGCAAGCCTCCAGCAGTCTTTACCACTTGTCACGATGCCTTCCTTCGTCGCCAGCGCTACTATCTTCAACCTCGAAGCCCAGTCTCCGTTGCCCACTCCTATTACCGCAATGACCAACACCACTCGTACGCCACCTTCTGCGGTGCCTGAGGAACTCAATCCTCTCGATGAATTTTTTGGTTATACTCTGGCTACCTCTCGTACACACGAGAGTAGGCACGACCTCAGTATCGCTGACGCGCTCCCACCTTATGTTGAGGATCTTCCTCCGACATACACGCTCAAGGCTCCGGAGCCTTTGACGCTTGCAAAGTATCTTTTCAAGTTCGGATTCTGTGAGTATCCTCATCCTGTGTTCTTAGGATTCGTGACTTACCATTCCTCGATCTTCAGTGTTCCCGCCTTTCTGGATAATGGGCGCATGGATCCTTTGGTCACCTCTACGCGCACCTAGCAGTGATTCCGATGTTGAGGGCGCCTGGATGGCAGATAAATCGGAGTCGGAGCGCCAACGGGTTATCGAGGAGATGAGGAAGACTGAAGTTCGCTGGGCGTTGCGCTGCCTTTGGGCACTGCTCGTCCTCATCCTGCTCGGTGCTATCGGCGGAATCGCAGCATGGGCCGTCCTACGCTCGTAAACGCTAACCTAACCTGGTCACAAACAACCTCTTCTCCCTCGTCGACTCAGGATGTTCACTAGCAACCCATAATCCCTCGACGATTCAGGACAGTTCCCTTCTCTGGGCAGCTCCAGATGGATATGCAGACGCATGCCGGCCCGCCCCCTGCACAGGCTGGGGCACGTTACAACCTGTCGACACTTTATCAGTCGGATTCTACCATCGTCATCTCTCAACATGGCTTGCGCCACGCGCACCAGCAGATTCGGAAAGCAGGCAGCTGTCTTGGCCTCTGGAAGGCATATTCAATGATATTGGTATCGAAAGCACGCACGACATGATTATTATTATTTACTATTTATTACGAAACAATACGAAACTCGATGTTGAACCTATGATGCTGGCATCGATTGTGTGATAAACAAACTAAGCTTTGCCACCTTTCAGTGAGTCAATATCGTCATGGATAGCATTGCGAACAGAAAGTATGCATGTAACTGTAAAGTTGAGGCGCTTGTACACGATGTATTAAGACCACCAGCTATTGTAACCGCCCACCGGGGTGGCATCAAAGGCACAACCCTTCCCTGGCAGGTATGTACGGGATGGATGTTGCCAGTGCACCCGCGTTTCCGAATTAGGCCACATAACATCCGCCGAAGACCATCCTGTCACTTTCAAAGCTTGCATCACCTCTTCCTCGCTCATCTCATCTGCGTGGACGCCGTACAAAGTGATGCAAGATCGAATTCACGGCTCTGCATCCTCCACTCGTTTTCGAGAAATTGCTAATGCGCTTACTATGCCTGATACGCCCCTTACATTGAGAAGATAGAGGGCTGAGAACATGGGCATGACAGCGTCTATAGCAAGCTCCTCGGCATCGGAGGCACGATGGACCTCACAATCGGAAAGCCGAAGTTGCTCGAGGGTTGTCACCACAGTGGATAGAAACAATTTGAGATCGTGATTCCAGAGGCCTTGCACTTTGTACAATCGAAAAACCCTCAAACAAGGATAAGGCACTGCTACAAATCGCATCAGTTGGGGGCCTTGGAAGGTACCTATTTCGAGAACAAGGATCTCCAGTTTACACGTCATAGATGGTGGGAGCGAATCTCTTCGGGCTTGCCTTCAACAAAACAGAGGATCAAATCAGGGAATGGCCTAAACTCACTTGGGAGCCTTAAGCTCTAGCCATCTGCTCAAACTCGCTTGATGAAGATTAGGCCATTTGGACATCAATGTTTGAATGGTATCCAAGTCAAGGTGGATCTCGTCTGCACTCCGGTGACCACCAAGTACCAATTTCTCCAGGCCCTGCAGCCTGTCGAGCCCCCGTCGCGCGTCCTCTGCAATTGTGGCGGGTATGTGATGAAAACGCACCGTCTTCAGAAGTGTAGGACCAGCATGGCTGAGCACAGTAATAATTGCGAGCAAATACTGTGTCGAAGGTTGTCCGTCCGTGGCAGGAAATGTCATTGCCCAGAAGTCATTCATTGAAAAAGCGGACATGAGAGACCCGCGTTCTGGCCTTGCGTCTAAGCTTCGTGCAACGGCACAGATATCCAGCATGTCGAAGGATGCCACCAATTTATCTTGTAGGGACAGGAAAAAGAGGTCCAGAACCTGCGTCCACGCCTTGCAAACGAGGCCATATGACAACAGAGTCTGCCGCCACCCAAATGGCTTGTCGATGATGGATATTTCGGCAATGCGGCGTACGAGATTCATAGGCAGTTTGCCAATTTTGCCACGGCAGTGAGCACCTGGTATGAACTTGACGCGAAACATGTATACAGGTAGCCCGAATTGGCCCCATTGGAGATTACGGCAGTGCCTAGGAAGAGGGGCGATGCATACATTGCCCGTCAGGTAGAGGAGAAAGGCGGGCTGTTCCGGATTGCAGAGTTGCGTGTAATCATAGACAACACGAAAGCCTGACACAGAAGAGTCTGTTGCGCGTCTGATGATAAAGGTATAATACAACTCAGCATCTTCAGTGCGTTGTAACTCGAGAGTGATGGTGCACAACGGTAGTGTGCTGGAATTTCCGTATTCAAGAGTTGAACGGCGCAGATCCCGCTGACTGGTGAGCTTGTGTCGATATCCATACATGTATGTAATTTTACGCGTTGGCGCCTCAGTGGGTGGAAGATACGCGCGGGAGTTCAACGTCTAGAGGCAAATTGGCATCAGTTCAGTTGTACACCCCACGAGTGGTGACTAGGATGTCGGACCAACGTACAATATCATCTTTGGATACTACAATCAATTGAATCGCAGAAAAATGAAAACGCGCTTCATCATCAAGTACGACGGAGACCAGGGAGCCGATGCTGCAGGAGTTGATCACAAGGGGACCTTCATAGAGGCTATGGCTGACCCAGTAGCCTGCCATTGAGGCAGGACGCAGGTGTGTACGCCTATGAAGCAAGGAAGTTGGAGTGAGTGAAGTGCAGAGTGACTGCACTTCACAGCAACTTCAAGAACCTCGGTCCGCTGTTTGCCGGAGTCCACGTGTTTTGGCGCGTCGCGTCGCGTTCAGTCGACGCGCCCCGCTACGAAAAACAGCTAAAAAACATATATTCACTTCAACCTATTTATTCATATATTTTGTTACGCGTTAAACAAAAGACATTGTGTTCGATATCCACAGTGTGCGTTGCGTCCAGATTCTGGGCTGTGAAACGCAACAGTATGCCAAGGCCAAACTCGCCTCCAAGAAAGCAAAGAATTAGATTTGTACCGGATGTATAGAAGTACATGCGGGCGGGTATCAGGAAGAAAAAAGAAACCACTGTTGAGCGTGCTGTGTAAGTCTGAAACTAAGAAAGTGATATCTTCAAACACTCCCACACGCCCATTAAGTAAGCGCTTGGTCTTCCGAAGCTTCACTTTTTAAGCCAAGTTTATCATCAGGCCTTGCAGAGGACCAAGAGGCGGTGACATCGATATGCACAAAGGCACCCCGGGCACGCTGGAGCTCAAGTGTAGTGGTGAACCTGGAACGACTCCCATTGGACTTTGGCGTGCAGGGAGGGACCGCGAACGGCCTGGAACTCGGGACGCGTGTGAGTGGAGGAGGTGCTGGCGAGAAGGCGAGAAATGGAGGAGGCGTGGGCGGCCTGTTGGCGTTCGGAGAGGCAAGGTGCGCAGGTGGAGAAGAACTTGGCAGTGGCGGCGGCGGAGAGACACCCTCAGGCAGCCTGTGGAGAGGTCGGAAGCGGGATGAGTATGCACGAGGAGATGCTGGTGTAGGAGATGGCAGTTTGGCGGGAGAGGCATAGGTGCTCGGAGGTAAAGATGCAGGCGATGATGATGACCGTGTGTCTATCCATCCCCATCACAGTCTCCTGCGGGCTTGATGTCCTCAACCCGCAAGTCCTGAGGCACGCATTTCGACCTCTGCCCCAACCGCCCCAGTCTCTCGCTCTCCAATATTCAGCTTGCCGATGACTTCCTCGCCTCACAACACGCTATGCTCTTCCCCAACGACATCGTCGATCACCTCTGTGTTACAAAAAAACAAAGTCGAGTGATCCTGTGGGGCGGGGTCGTTCCCAGGCTTCTGAGTCTGTCCGTCCTTGATGTGGTCTGAGTCCGTGTACTTGGTGCCTTCAACCTTTTTGACGTGTTCGTTCTCGGTTTCTTGAGAAGAAGATGCGACCAATGCGACCCCCGCGATGTTCGCCTCAACCTCGACCTCAGTCACATCTACAAGCTTCTTAGCACACGGATTCGACAACTGAAGAGCGCAGACATACCACGCCCATTCTCCTCCTTACTCGTTCAACGATACTGTCTCCCTTATCTCAACACCAACTCCTACATCTACAAGCATGCGTACTTCGTAACATATCCAAGTTCATGAAAGGAATATGAACTTACCATTCTTGCCCTCGCTCTTGCCCGCCTCCTTAGCTTCTGTGGCCTCGAGCTGTCCCCTACGAACTCGAATGTCATCCTTGGCTAGTTCTGGCAGCGAAAGAAGCTCAGCCTCATCACCTCGCTCCGGTTCATCCTCACCACCCCCATCCAACACATCCCCGTCGATCTTCGCTGCTAGTTTTGGTTCATCTACAAACATGGGTGTTTCGTGAGCATACCCAAACTCACGAACTGATTATAACCTTACCATCATTGCCCTCTTCCATAGGTCCTTCACACTCGCGCTCGTGAACTTGGACGTCGTCAGCGAACCCTGATAGCGACACAAGCTTATCTTCTTCACCTCGTTCTGGTTCACCCACGCTACCTGCATCCAATCCATCTTCGTCGACCATGACCTCTAATTTCGGCTCATCATCCTCGCACACACTCTGCCACTTCCACCACCCTCTTCTCTGTCCCTGTCCCCCGTCCCCCTTCCCATTCCCTTCGCCCCAACACCAGTACCCACACGAACCCCAACACCACCCAAATCAACTCCCACCCTCGTCCTAACACCCCCACCCCCCCCCCCCCCACAAACCCCCACAAACCAAGCCCTCTTCTGCGCATCCGCCGCCGCCGCCTTAACCCTCAACGCGCGCGCCTCCGCATCCAACGCATCCCACGCGAGTCTCCGTGCGTCTTGTATGACCCGTCGATTTTTCGGGGCGAGCTCGGCCTTGTCTCGTTCGTCGGTTTTAGTATGCGGGGGTCCGGGTCCAGGGAGAAGACGGATGAGAGAGTAACTGGGGCGGGCGGAGGGAGAGAGAAGGGCGCCAGATGAAATGGTGGGGGTGGAAGGGTGAGAGGCAGGAATGGGAAGGGAGACGGCACGAATCGGAATACGAATGGAGCGGGGAGTGATTGGTGGGGGTGAGAGAGATGCTGAGAAGCATCCGTACTGGAGCGGGGAGGGCGTGTGCGGGAGGCTCGTTCTTGTGGTAGATACAGACACACAGCTGAGTCGAACTCGAACGTGACTTCGAGGAAATTGGCGAGTCGGAGGAGGAAGGCGGGGGGCTGACAGTGGTCGTAAGCTTTGGCTGCGCAGGTGGAGAGGGCATCGAGCATGTGTCCGGTACGCGGCTGGGGGAGGAACGGAGGCTGCCAATGTGTCAAAGATCTCGTATTGAGGTTCAACGACGGCGGGAGAAGACACAAGCGTGAGCTCGACGAGTGTAGCTGACTCTGGCGTGAGTTCAGATGCGGCGTCGGCTGCTGAGAACCGAGGCGTCCATCACACTGTCCCTAGAACTTTTCCTCTGGATCTCAAGGGGCCTCGTGCCTAAGGCTGCCACTGGTCGTTGGCTCTCTCCACGAAATCGCGACGCAATTTCACGATAACTCCGGGAGATGTAATGTGCAGTGCAGTACCTGTATCAGATCACATGCACTCTAATAACTGGCGAAGTACTTTTCTGGCCCATCATCGACACCAAGGCCCACTGAACGTTTATCGAGAAGATATGCCATGCCTCGATAAACTTGAATTTTGGAGGAAAATGGTCGCACCTCACCGAGAGTCAACAATGTTTTGAGATACGTGGAAGGTGATGGAATTCAGTGTACCGTGGTTGTAACCACTTACATTTAGGAATACGGGTTGGCAGGAGTTACATATGAGTTGCCGTAACCTTGCCGAAAACGGACAACTGTTGCAACGTCATATCCCATTTTGGCAAATTTAGTGATCAGTGGGCTGAGTAGAACCTATGCAAGCTACAGCTATTACAATAGCGGTGCAGGGGCCGCTTATAAGTCCAAGTTTTCCGATGTCTACTGCTCACCCGATTGGCCCTTGCTCCTTCTAGTTGTGCTGTTCCCCCGACAATATGTCTTTGAGCACGTCAATCTCATTGTCGCAGGCGAACCAAACTCAGAGGAGACCTAGAGTTAATGCGGACTTGGACAAACTTGAAGAGTCAGTACTTCACCATTTCAATACGTGGTATCAACTCATTTTGACAGGATTTCAGACAGACTTTCATAATCCCGCCCATCAACGCGCTAGAACGAGTCACTCCTGCCACTCGGCTCAGGCTTGTCCCCGCCGACCCACGTGCTGTTAATCGTCGCGGAAGTCGATCATCGCAGGCGCCAGGTTTGAAAGTGACGCTGTGGAGGGCCATCAATAGCTGCGTCCTGCTAGGCTTAGGTATAACCAAAGCCGTTCTTGCCTATGAAGGTAACCCCGCAGTCAACACTGTCGACATGGCGGTTGGCCTCATCTGGGCTTTTATGTGGGTCCAATACATATTGGGCCTACATTGTCTCTGACCCAAATGATTTCGCTTGTTAGTTCATACTGGTGCGGTCTTATCGAAACCGATTGCCCAACGGTTTTGCCGTGGCTATTTCAAGATGATATCTCTCCCTTTCTTGTTGTACCGGCTGCACATGGAACCTATATGGCTGTGCTAACAGCCCTTCTTGAGGGTGAGCCAAGATTTGATTACAGTAGACGGGAGACTGACGATATGTCGAGTACTAATAGCCAGCCATAAATGTAACTGCAATTTTCCTACGCTTACCACACTAATTAACAAGGCCACCAGACCTCTATCCCTTGAAGGGGCTCAATAAATTAGGATTTCCAGCCTTTGTTGTGATCTCCGCTGTGACCGGTACCCTCGTTATAATCGTAACGATAATGGGTGTTGCCTTGGGTTTACATGTAGCAAAACAAATAGGCTCGGACCTCCTCAAAATCTTATCTGAAGATGATTGGAACTGGAGGGCTATTATGAACGACATGCCGCTGTGGTTAGAATTTGGGATTATTCTTCTTTGGTATGTCAGCTTATTTCCGACAATTCTTTATGATTCAATGTTCATGGTGATCAACTCTTGTGACAAGGGGTTTGACCTACCCCCTAGCCACCATTTATAAACTACCCCATGCTATGCCTGGCTCATCCGCGTTCGTTATATCCATGGTTGGTGTAGCGATCGCTGTAATTTCTACGCTTTTCTTCTACGCATTTGTGGGACTTTCGAGAATGGGCCTTCGATTACGGCGCACCAATTAGGGAATCCAGTATCCTTCGAGTGGCTATCTTCATCCTACCTTTCCTCGTCATCTTGTTTCCGTCCGTTCTCCCTTAGATCGTGCTCTGAACAACTATGATTCTACGTCGCTTCAATACTGGTGCCACCTATCGATCATACCAATGCAATATTATTTAATGTTAGCCTTTCCATCTGCATTTGTCCTAGTCTGTGTATGACGACGGTGAGGGGATTCAACATCCACTGTATTTCGACGGAAACAAGGTGACAAAGGACGCAGGTCAAATGTAATCAATTCTTTGATCCTCGTTCGGTATGAACAGGCCAATGGGGGTTCAGAATGATCATAGGAAAAGGGTTGCGATACTCGATGGCGTTGACCAGCAAAAACATGTGTCGTGAAGTAGTTAGCTACATTCAAACTTATAGGAACTGCACCAGCGTGTCTGACAACTGGTTTCGACTTTTTGACGCGAGCAATACAAAACCCGATGTTGAGCCTATGATGCTGGCATCGATTGTGTGATAAACAAACTGAACTTTGCCACCTTTCAGTGAGTCAATATCGTCATGGATAGCATTACAAACAGAAAGTATGCATGTATCTCTGTAAGGTTGAGGGCGCTTGTACGCGATGCATTAATACCACCAGCTATTACTGCCGGGCCGCCGGGGTGGCATTAAAGGTACAGCCCTTCCCTGGCAGGTGGGTGCGGGATGGATGTCGCCAGTGCACCTGCGATTGAGATTCAGGCCACATAACATCCACCAAAGACCATCTTGTCACTTCCAAAGCCTGCACCACCTCCTCCTCGCTCATCTCATCTGCGTGGACACCGTACAACGTGATCCAAGATTGAATTCCCGGTTTCGCATCCTCCACTCGTTTTCGAGTAATTGCTAATGCACTTACTATGCCTGATGCGCCTCTTACATCAAGGCGGTAGAGGGCTGAGAACATGGGCATGACAACGTCTATAGCAAGCTCCTCGGCATCGGACGCACGATGGATCTCACAATCGGTAATATGAAGTTGCTCGAGGGTTGCCGCCACAGTGGATAGAAACAATTTGAGATCGTGATTCCAGAGGCCTTGCACCTTGCATAATCGAAAAATCCTTAAACAAGGATAAGGCACTGCTACAAATCGCATCAGTTGGGGGCCTTGGAAAGTACCCATTTCAAGGGCAAGGGCCTCCAGTTTACACATCATAGATGGTGGGAGCGAGTCTCTTCGGGCTTGCCTTCAACAAAACAGAGGATCAAATCAGGGAATAGCCTAAACTCACTTGGGGGCCTTAAGCTCTAGCCATCTGCTCAAACTCGCTTGACGAAGATTAGGCCACTTGGACATCAAGGTTTGAATGGTATCCAAGTCAAGGTGGATCTCGTCTGCACTCCGGGGACCACCAAGTACCAGTTTCTCCAGGCCCTGCAGCCTGTCGAGCCCCCGTCGCACGTCCTCTGCAATTGTGGCAGGTATGTGGTGAAAACGCACCGTCTTCAGAAGTGTAGGACTAGCATGGCTGAGCACAGTCAAAATTGCGAGCAAATATTGTGTCGGAGGTTGTCCCTCCGCGGCAGGAAATGTCACTGCCCAGAAGTCATTCATCGAAAAAGCGGACATGAGAGACCCGCGCTCTGGCCTTGCGTCTAAGCTTCGTGCAACGGCACAGATATCCGGCATGTCGAAGGATGTCACATTTTTATCTTGTAAGGACAGGAAAAAGAGGTCCAGAACGTGCGTCCACGCCTTGCAAACGAGGGCATATGACAACAGAGTCTGTCGCCACCCAAATGACTTGTTGATGATGGATATTTCGGCAATGCGGCGTACGACATTCGCAGGCAGTTTGCCAATCTTGTCATGGAAGTGAGCACCCGGTATGACCTTGACGCGGAACATATATACAGGTAGCCCGAATTGGCCCCATTGGAGATTACGGCACTGTCTAGGAAGAGGGGCGATGTATACATTTCCCGTCAGGTAGAGGAGAAAGGCGGGCTGTTTGCAGGGTTGCGTGTAATCATAGACAACACGAAGGCCTGACACAGAAGAGTCTGTTGCGCGTCTGACGATAAAGGTATAAAGCGGCTCAGCATCTTCAGTGCGTTGTAGCTCGAGAGTGATGGTGCACAACGGTAGTGTGCTGGAATTTCTGTTTTCAAGCTTTGAACGGCACGAATCCCGCTGCTTGGCGAACTTGTGTCGGTAATCATGCATGTACATATGGTTACGCGTTGACGCCACGGTGTGTGGAAGAAACTCGCGGGAGTTCAGCGTCTAGAGGTAATTTGGTATCAGGTCAGTTATACAGCCCACGAGTGGTGACTAGGATATCGGACCAACGTACAATACGATCATCTTTCGATACTACAATCAATTGAATGGCAGAAAAATGAAAACGCGCTTTATCATCGAGTACGACGGAGACCAGGGCGCCGATGTTGCAGGAGTTGATCACAGGGGGGCCTTCATAAAGGCTATGGCTGATCCAGTAGCCTGTCATCGAGGCAGGACGAAAGTGTGTACGCCTAAGAACTTGCAAGGAAGTTGAAGTGAGTGAAGTGCAGACTCGGACTCGAGTTACTCTGACAGAGCCTCGGTCCGCTGTTTGCCGAAGTCCACGTGTTTTGACGCGTCGAGCCCCCACTACGAAAAACAGCTAAAAAACATATATTCACTTCAACCTAGCTATTCATATATTTGTGACACGTCGAACAAAATACATTGTGTCCGATATTCCCAGTGTGTGTTGCGTTTAGATTCCGGGCTGCGAAGCGCAACAGTATGAGCGAAACTCGCCTCCAAGAAAGCAAATAATTAGATTTGTGTCGGGTGTATAGAAGTACTGTACATGCAGGCAGGTGTCGGCAAGAAGAAAAGGATGTATCGCTGATGAGCATGCTGTGTAAGTATGAAACTAAGAAAGTGAGATCCCTAAACACTCCCATATCCCCGTCCCCTGTCCCCTTCCCCTTCCCTTCGCCGCAATACCACCCATATCAACTCCTACCCTCGTCCTAACACCACCACCACTTAAACCACCCCCACAAAAGAAGTCCTCTTCCGCTCATCCACCGCCCCCGCCTTAGCCCTAAACGCGGGTGCCTCCACATCCAACGCATCCCATGCGAGTCTCCGTGCGTCTTGTATGACCCATCGATCTCCTGGGGCGAGCTCGGCCTCGTTCGTAAATTTGAGTATGAGGGGCACGGGTCCAGGGATAGGATGGGTGGCAAAATAACTGGGGCGGGCGGAGAGAGAGAGAAAGGCGTCAGTTGAAATGATGGGGGTGGAAGGGTGAGAGGCGGGAATGGGAAGGGAGACGACATGAGTCGGAATACGAATGGAGTGGGCAGTAGTCGGTGGGGACGAGGGAGATGCTGAGAAGCATTCGTACCGGAGCGGGGAGGGCGTGCGCGGGAGGCTCATTCTTGCGGTGGATACAGGCACACAACTGGAGAACTGAAGGAACTCAGGCTACGTCTTGAAGCTTTTAGAGTGCGGACTGGGATGCGCAATATAACTAATATCCTGATTAGAAGGCATCGGACGGCAGCTGTACGTGATTTACGTACCCGCAATGCAGTCATCACACCCAGTGGGCCTGGATATATGTGAGTCAAAAGCCATGTGGAGAGTGAGTCTATGCGCACCTTTTCATATATTATGTGGTTCATCTCCTCCCCGATTTCATCCACTTTCGATGCTCATGCTTGGTTGGTGTTCGTAGATGTGGCAAGGTTCTGCGTGTGGTGTCTGTGCGGCCCTTCCACGGTCGATGGTAACGGGGGATGTTAGATAAAAGTGGATGGAGGACGGCGGCGGCGGGATCGAGGGTAAAAGTGAGTGGTGGTCATGGTGGTGGGAGAATAAGCTGATTGGTGTATCGACTCGGAAGGTTGTAGTAGACTGTCATGGAAACTATGGAGGGAAAGGCAGGGCAGTCCAGTTGACGCCTTGTAAATGACTTCAGCAAAAATTGGAGAACTCAGTTGATTTGAATTGCCATGAACGAGTCAAGAAGAAAAAGTCAAAAGCTTTATAATTAAGATCAGTGACGCAGATCAAAAGGTAGAATCAGATTGGGATAAGATATCGGCTCGATTCCTCTTGATCACTTCCATCGACTTCAGCTTATATTAGCTCAACGGACTTCCCACTGGGCCTGAATCGAAGTCGAACTTGACTTCGAGGAAATTGGCGAGTCGGAGGAGGAAGGCGGGGGACTGATAGCAATCGTAACCTTTGGCTGCACAGGTGTCGTTGAGCATGTGTCCAGCACGCAGCTGAGGGAGGAACGGAGGCCGTGGTGTCAAAGATCTCGTGTTGAGGTTCAACGTTAAACGTTCAAAGACAGCCGGAGAAGACACAAGCGTGAGCTCAGCAGGTGTGGCTGACTCTGGTGTGAGTTCAGACGCGGCGTCGGTTGCTGAGAACCAGCAATGAGGCGTCTACCACGCTGTCCCTATAACGTTTCCTCTCAGGCTGGATCTCAAGGGGCCTTGTATCTACTAACGTCTATTTTTTTTTTTCTCAGCTTACGTAAAGTGTACACACGAATAGCTGTGCAGGGCCGCTTATAGTAAGTCCATGTTTTCCAATGTCTCCTACTTACCTCCATCCTTACCCCCCCACTAACTAGCTGTGCTGTTCCTTCGACAATATGCCTTCGAGCACGTTAATATCATGGTCTCAGGCGCCCCAATCTCAGAAGAGATCTACATTGAATGTGAACCAAGAGTGAGCACCTCACCATTTCAATACGTGATATCAACTCATTTTGACAGGATAGCATTCAGACATACGTTTATAACCCACCCAATCACGCGCTAGAACGAGTCACTCCTGCTGGTCAGTTTGTCCCCGCCAACCCACGTGCTGTTGATTGTCGCGGAAGTCGCTCATCACAGGCGCCAGGCTTGAAAGTGACGCTGTGGAGGGTCATCAACAGCTGCGTCTTGCTAGGCTTGGGTACAACCAAAGCCATTCTTGCCTTTGAAGGTAACCCCGCTGCGTCTTGCTAGGCTTGGGTACAACCAAAGCCATTTTTATCTTGGAAGGTAACCCCGCAGTCAACACTATCGACGTGGCGGTTGGCCTGATCTGGGCTTTCATGTGGGTGTTTTACATCTTGGGCCTGCACTGTCTCCGACCCAAATGATTTCTTGCTTGTTAGCTCATATTGGTGCGGTCTTGTCGAAACTGATTGCCCAACGGTTTTGCCGTGGTTATTTCAGGATGATCTCTCTACCTTTCTTGTTCAAGTTGTACCGTCACTCTACGCCGTCGTACTGGGAACTGGCATGACTGTGTCAGCAGTCCTTGTCACCTGCGTTTGGTACTGATACTAATATGACCCCTCTCATCAACCTTGTGGAGGGTGAGCCAAAACCTTTATTACAATAGAGGGGAGACTGACAATATGTCGGGTATTAATAGCCAGCCTAATGTGTAACTGCAATTTTCCTATGCTTACCACACTAATTAACAAGACCACCAGACTTATATTCCTTGAAAGGGGCTAAATAAATTAGGATTTGCAGCCTTTGTTGTGATCTCCGCTATGACTAATACTCTCATTATGATCGTAACGATAATGGGCGCTGCTTTGGTTTACGTGTAGCAAAACGAATAGGTTCAAACCTCCTCAAAATCTCATCTAAAGATGATTGGAACTGGAAGACTATTCTGAACAACATGCTGTCGCTATTAGGGTTTTTTTATTATTTCATATGTCGTCGTATTTCCGACATTTTCATGATTCAATGTTCATGGTAATCCTATGACAAGGAGCATGACCTTGAGTCTACTAGTCGCCCTTCCTTATATTTTGATGTCTAGCTCTTCTCCATTTGTTACATCAATGGTTGGTGTAGCGAACGCTGTGATTTGCCCGCTTTTTATGTACACATTTGTGGGTCATGTTTCGAGTTGGCGCACCAAGTAGGAAATTCAGTATCCTTCAAGTCGCTGTCTTTGTGCTTTCTTTCCTGACCGTCTTGTTGTCCATTCTCTACTTAGGTCGTGCTACTATGATTTCCATGTCGCTTCAATACTGGTGCCTCCTATTGATCATACCAATGCAATATTATTTGATGTCAGTCTTTCCATCTGCATTTGTCCGAGCCTATGTATGAAGATGGTGAGGTGATTCAATATCCACTGTATTTCGACGGAAACAAGGTGACAGAAGACACAGGTGAAATGTAATCGATTCTTTGATCCTCGTTCGGTATGAACAGGCCAATGGGGGTTCAGAATCATCATAGGAAAAGGATTGTGATACACGATGGCATTGACCAACAAAAGCAGGTGTCGTGAAGTAGCTAGCTACATTCGAGCTTATAGGAACTGCACCAGCGTGTCTGATGACTGGTTTCGACTTTTTGATGCGCCACACTGAGCGCCCGCACAGCCGCCCGAAACAACAGCAGTTGTGCCGACGTCAATCATCTCACTTCAAAGGCCACCATTAATTCTTCCTGAACAGAATCATATCCCGGATCGTGTACTTACACCTGACTTCAAGTTCGAGTACATGCTAGGAAATGAGATGTAAGCACTGCTACTCAAATGAGGCGCCTTAATACTCTTCAGGCCACCACTCGGATTGTTGAACGTGAGATCCCAACACGTCCCAAAGGCAGGTGAGTTCCAGCTACCCTCAATGGGTACACCTCTAATACTGGGAAACTTGGGGAGATTTCCGAATATCGTGAAGCCTTTTGCAATGTGGCCATTGAGACCATCAGAATAAGCTACGGTTGCATGAGAGCCTGTGTTAATGTTGAACCTTGGGTCGTATGAGGCTTGTGTAACAATTCGGCAGCAGCCTCGAGGAAGTGCAAACACATTTTGACACACCATCTTCAAATTCCTGGGCCCCGAGGTATTTTGAAATCAGAGTTTGACCTGATGCATCATGACGACAGAGTGGTGTATTCAGATGAAAGGTACGAGATTTGTTTCTGAACGTATAGAAGTACACGCCATAATGGTATCAAAGAAAGAAGGAAAAGGCAACGGTGGAGAGTGCGTTCAGTAAGTAAAGAATATCTGTGAGTAATGCATGTACTAAAATGACATATAATGAAATTCATTCAAACAACCTTGAAACAACCGCCTCAAATCTTCCTCAGATGCAGTTTAGCACTGACGCTCTTGGGCATCAGCAGCTCCAGGTTCCTACTCGCGCCTTTCAACTTCGCCGCTTTCTCCATCTCCAGCCGCAACACGCCCATCTTCATCTTCACCTTCCCCTCCTCCTTGTCCGCCTTTGTCTCCGGCTTCCAAAGCCCATCGAGAAGTCTACCCGTCTTGCGCAGCTTTCCAATGAATCTCGGGGTACTGCTCTTGCTGACGTAGGGTGGAGGTGCAGGGGATGCGGATGCGAACGAGCCCCGCATGCGCCGAAGTATCGGTGTTATCGTAGTGAATATCAGCTGTGCGCTGGAACTAGAAGCCGAGCTCGGAACAACGAGTGGACACGGGCGGTCGCTTGGAATTGGACCGGCGCTGAGAACTGGCGGAAGAGGCGGGGTGGGAGTCGAACTGGGGTCGGTGGTGGCTGGACTCGGGATGGAGCTTGGAGCTTGAGGGGCGGTGGGTTCTGAGGTGGCTTGTGGAGGAGTTGCCTCGGTGCGGGCGCGCATCGCAGTGCGTGCTTGAAGAAGCTCAGCAAAGCTGAACATGGGACGGGGGGTAGCGGATTTAGGGAGCGCCAGAGGAGCACTAGAACCTGGGGAACCTGGGGGAGGAGACGCACGCAGTGCGGCGTTGGCCTGGATGAGGTCGGCCGGGGTAACCCTTGGGTAAGAGGGGGCGGTTGAAGCCGTGGGTGGGGTCCGGGCCAGGGCGCAGGCAGTGGGGGGAGGCGGTGGAGGTGGACGCGGAGGTGGACGCGCAGAGGACGACTTTGGTTCTGGCGCTGGGATGCTCGCGTCGACGACACACGGTGTAGGCACCTCCTCGTCCCCAATCGACACCATACTCTCCCCTCCTGCAGTACAAAGCTTCCTGGCGCCCACGCCCTGCTCCTCCTTGACGACACTAGCATTTTCGTGGAACGAAATCACACTGGCCACCGCGGTATCTTCACCGTCCGGGTGGTCCCCGTCGTTGCTCAGCCCCGGTTCGGGCTCAACCTCCTCCTCGTACACCTCCTCCCTGTCCCTTCTACTCTCCCTCTCCTTACCGCTCTTCTTCTCCCTTCTTCTCGATTCAAAACCGCTCCCACCGCCCCCAACATCTCCCAATGATACAATTTCTTCTCCGCGTCCGCAGTCGCTGCCTCTACTCTTAACCAACGCGCCTTTGCGTCGAAACCCTCCCACTTCAATCGCCGTAGGTCGAGCGCGACGTGATGGTGGGCTGGATCTGTGGGTAGCGTTGGTGAGGGGGAGGGAGAATAAGTTGGGCAGGCGTGTGGGCAGTGGGTATAGGAGGGAGGGTAGGCAAAGGGAGGATGATGATAGGCCGACGGTGGGTAAGGAGAGGGCGGGCGGGAACAACCATATTGAGAGGCAGACAAGGGTGGGTGAAGGTAAGGATATGGCGAAGGAGCGTACAGTGCCGGCCACGGGTAAGGGTGCCCATCCGGAGACGGTGTGAGCGGTGGGCTCGTGTTTGCCGTCGATGTCGACTCAGAGGTGAATAGGCTCGAGCTCGTAGAAGTGTCGGAGGAGGGGGAGGTGTGATATCGACCACGAGCTTCGGTGCGAATGGTGACTGAGTCGGCGATGGGACAATGCGCCCGTGACGGGGTATGCAGGACGCTATCACACAATCGGACGAAAACGGAGAGGGGCAGGTCATCGTCCTCGTTTCCAAGGCTGTTGTCGCCGCGGCTCACTGTCGACGCCAGCCTCCACATACTGTCGCGGCTCCTCTGAGTTTCCCGAAAGACCCACACTGTCGGTGCACGCGTCTACGTGTGTGCGACGGCGCCTGCCCGCCCTGAAGCCATCCCAAAAATATTCAGAACGGGAGTTACGTGGCTTGCACTTTTCCCGAAAACTCGCCATGAGCTCACCGAGCTCGATAGACGTTTGAGAAGAGACGCGATCAGTGTTTGGCTGCCCGAGGAAGTGCAAATAGTACTTTTGTTTTGATCGAGGCAGGGTCAGCGCACGCCCCTCACCCCACCCGCACCCCGCGTACGTCGACGGTGTCCTTATGCATGCTTGCCCATGCAATGTCCTGTATGAAGGTAATGAATTTGGCTTGAGAGCAACTTGAGAGCCGCAGAACTTTCTCGGCCGTTGCCGCCGTCAGTACTACTTGTCGTTTGACACAGCCTACTAGCTAGTAGCATCAATCTTCATAAACTTGAATCATGACAGGAAGAAGTTGCAAACCTTGGCTTTGGCATCCATCTATAACACCAACAGCCACATAATCCGATGCCTTCATACCTTCCCTCCGAAATACTAGGAAATATCGCAGAATCTTTGCACGAGGATCATCAAACACTGCGACAATTCTCTTGCATATGTCGAGCCAGTGTCGACCCCTGCCGCAGAGTGCTTTTTCGCACAATTAGATTATACGAGGAGACCAACAGCCGCCGGAGTTCATCTGGAGGTTTCACCCCCTGCGATCGTCTTTATCACGTCATTCAACCCAACTCCCACCTCACATTATATATCCGCGAACTTTTCGTGTATGGACGCAAACCGGCGCTGGGAAGCACTACCCTCGCTCCATTGCTTCAGTTGATAGCAGATGCTGGTTGCTTGCGGACCTTCTCATTTGACACACGCCACCGCGGATGGTTCACCTTCCCCCATGCTTTGAGGGCGTCATTTACCAATATTCTCAGCTCCCCTCGTTTACACACGATCAGAATATTAATGCAGGATGTCGCTTGGTCCGACCTCACACTCAAATTACTCTCCTTTACACCATCTCTGACGCACCTTGCCTATTGTTGTGATGAGGATGAGGGTGAATGGGAAGACGGCTCGGCCGACGAATCTGAGCCTGAGGACCACGCCAGCGTCTCCAGCCCCGATGACCCAGAACAGCCGCGCGTTGAACACACACGCTATTTGACCACGCTAGAGATAGGAGACCCTGCACCCTGGAGCGTCGTTGAAGCGCTCAGCTCCTCAAGCTCTTTAATATCACTCTCTAAGCTGCAATCTCTTGTCATTCACCGCTCATCGCAGGAAAAAACACATCGGGCTGCACAAAAGGTCATGAGCCTTACTTCAGGAACACTCGAGCGATTATTCTGGATTTTACCCTCTCTGGCTGAACCCGATTCCTCCGGTACGTGCCCTTTTCTTCATCAAGGCAATTCCTTTCTCATTGTCCGCGAGTTAGAAACTTCAGACTCAGAGGCACCTGATAGCCCGCTCATACAGATGGATCTGACCGCTTTCCACCACGTGCGGGAGGTGACCATTTACCACAGGACTTACTTCGAGGACGGTCTTCTCCGCTCACTCAAGACCTGCGGTCTTCCTCCCAACATCGAGATCTTCTCCCTCGTGGTAGACCTCAAGCCCCTCGTCCCCGCCTTTCGGCCAAACTATGATTGGGCTGTAAGAATTGACAACGAGTTGATTGAGATTTTGGATACGGCGAAGTACACGCAGCTCAGATCGATTAGAATGCGCATCCCGCACAGGCCTGAGTATACAGTGTCGGGCAGCGGGCTGGATGCGGAGATTAGGGACCGCTTCCCGAAATTTTGCGCGATGGAGATATTTGAGGGTACGGCGGTGGAGTTCGATCCTCTTTGTGTGGACGACACGAAGACAGCAATTTGCTTGGCCGGGGGGAAGTTCTGCATGTTTGCATCTCATTTTGAAGGATTGCCTTCAAAAGGGGTGGAGTCGGAGGTCACATCTGAATAGCCGCCAGATTCGTCAGTCTTGGATGTGTCCATCAATAATGTTAACAAAGACTATACGGCTCGAACCCTAGACCCGAGTTTATTGGACGGTTGGTGAAGAGGATGCGCGTGGACAACTTCCTCGTGGCTTGCAGTTTCAGTGATAGAGATCCTCAGATCCATCGTCCGATCAGCGCTTGTTGACGTGCCCATACTCCCAGTCTAACAAACATGTATGTACTGTTACGACCCGGCGTCGCCAACAATACAGCGGACGCAGAAAATACCATAAGTACCCACGATATCCCTTCATCCAACCCCACAACTCAACTTGAGGTTCTATCTCACTCGTACATCATGCCCTCCCCATAACCAGTTTCTGCAGGTAACTGACAAAAATGTCCCGGATGAACCGACTCCTCAAATCCGCCTGCGCTCTTCGTGTCCAGAACCACAGATCCCACGTCGTCCGAAACCCCCACCAGCGCTTCCTACATGCGCTTCAAAGGCAACTACGTTGAGAGCTACAACGGTAGCATCACCTACCACTCCTTCCGTATTCCTGCCGTCGTCCGCACCAACCAAGGTACACTCTTCGCCTCCGCCAATGTTCGCAAGCAACTCATAATCCCTCGACGATTCAGGACAGCTCCAGATGCATCTGAAGACGCACGCCAGGCCCGCCACTTGCACAGGCTGGGGCGCGTTAAAACCATCGGCGTCAACACCACTATCTGTCAGATTCCACCATCGTCATCTTTCAACATGGTGTGCGCCACTTTCGGAAAGAAGGCAGCTAGCTTTCTTGGCCTCTGGGGAGCGTGTTGGTATCAAAGATTCACTATTCACTATCGATTAAAAAATACGAAACCCGATGTTGAACCTATGATGCTGTGTGTGATAAACAAACTAAGCTTTGCCATCTTTCAGTGAGTCAATATCGTCACGGATAGCATTGCAAACAGAAAATATGCATGTAACTCTGTAAAGTTGAGGACACTTGTACGCGATGCATTAAGAATCCCACCAGCTACTGTAACCGCCCACCGGGGTGGTATCAAAGGCACAACCGTTCCCTCGCAGGTATGTACGGGATGGATGTTGCCAGCGCACCAGCCTTTCGGATTCAGACCACACAATATCCGCCGAAGACCATCCTGTCACTTCCAAAGCTTGTGCCACCTCTTCCTCGTTCATCTCATCTGTATGGATGCCGTGCAACGTGATGCAAGTTCGAATTCCCGGCTCCGCATCCTCCACTCGTTTTCGAGAAATTGCTAACGTGCTTACTATGCCTGATATGCCCCTTACATTAAGAAGGTAGAGGGCTGAGAACATGGGCATGACAGCATCTATAGCAAGCTCCTCGGCATCGGACGCACGATGGACTTCACAATCGGAAATTCGAACTTGCTCGAGGGTTGCCGCCACGGTGGATAGAAATAATTTGAAATCGTGATTCCAGAGGCCTTGCACCCTGCACAATCGAAAAATCCTCAAACAAGGATAAGGCACTGCTACAAATCGCATCAGTTGGGGGCCTTGGAAGGTGCCTGCTTCGAGGGAAAGAATCTCCAGTTTACACGTCATAGATGGTGGAAGTGATTCTCTTTGGGCTTGCCTTCAACAAAAGAGATGATTAGGTCAGGGAATGGCCTAAACTCACTTGGGGGCCTTAAGCTCTAGCCATCTGCTCAAACTCGCTTGATGAAGATTAGGCCATTTGGACATCAATGTTTGAATGGTATCCAAGTCAAGGTGGATTTCGTCTGCACTCCGGTGACCACCAAGTACTAGTTTCTCCAGGCCCTGCAGCCTGTCAAGCCCCCGTCGCACATCCTCGGCAACTGTGACGGGCATCTTTTGAAAACGCACCGTCTTCAGAAATGTAGGACTAGCATGGCCCAGCACAGTCGAAATTGCGAGCAAATACTGCGTCGAAGGTTGTCCCTCCGCGGCAGGAAATGTCACCGCATTGAAATCAATCATTGAAAAAGCGGGCATCAGAGACCCACGTTCTGGCCTTGCGTCTAAGCTTCGTGCAACGGCACAGATATCCGGTAAGTCGAAAGATCCCACATATTTGTCTTGCAAGGACAGGAAAAAGAGGTCCAGAACGTGCGTCCACGCCTTGCAAACGAGGCCATATGACAACAGAGTCTGCCGCCACCCAAATGGCTTGTCGATGATGGATATTTTGGCAATGCGGCGTACGACATTCGCAGGCAGTTTGCCAACCTTCTTGCCATAGCAGTGAGCACCTGGTGTAGATTTGACACGGAACATGTACACAGGTAGCCCGAATTGGCCCCATTGGGCATTAAGGCAATACATGGGAAGAGGGGCGATGCATGCATTGCCCGTCAGGTAGAGGAGAAAGGCGGGCTGTTCCGGATTGCAGGGTTGCGTACAATCATAGACAACACGAAGGCCTGACACAGAAGGGTCTGTTGCGCGTCTGATGATATAGGTATAAAGCGGCTTAGCAGCTTCAGTGCGTTGTAACTCGAGAGTGATGGTGCACACCGGTAGTGTGCTAGAATTTATGTATTCGAGATTTGAACGGTGCAAATCCCGCTGCTTGGCGAGCTTGTGTCGGTATCCATGCATGTATGTATTTTTACGCGTTGGCGCCTCGGTGTGTGGAAGATACTCGCGGGAGTTCAGTGTCTAGAGGCAAATTGGCATCAGGTCAGTTGTACAACGCACGAGTGGTGGATAGGATATCAGACCAACGTACAATATCATCATCTTTCGATACTATAATCAATCGAATCGCAGAAAAATGAAAACGCGCTTCATCATCGAGTACGACGGAGACCTGGGAGCCGATGTTGGAGAAATTGATCACAAAGGGGCCTTCATAGAGGCTATGGCTGATCCAGTAGCCTGCCATTGAGGCAGGACGAAAGTAGTACGAAAGTGTGTACGCCTATGAAGCAAGGAAGTTGAAGTGAGTGAAGTCCCGGTGCCGAGTCTGACAGCGTCTTCAAGAATCTCGGTCCGCTGTTTGCCGGAGTCCCCGTGTTTTGACACGTCGCGTCCCTCTACGAAAAACAGCTAAAAAACATATCTTCACTTCAACTTATCTATTCATATATTTTGTGACACGTCAAACAAAAGACATTGTGTTCGATATCCACAGCGTGCGTTGCGCTGCGAAGCGCAACAGTATGCCGCGGCCAAACTTGCCTCAAAGAAAACAAAGAATTAGATTTGTGCCGGATGTATAGAAGTACATGCAGGCGGGAAGAAAGAAAAGTATCATTGATGAGCGTACTAAGTAAGTATGAAACTAAGAAAGTGATATTCCCGAACACCCCCACACGCCCTTCAACACCTCTTCGTCAGATGGAACTCTGCACTAAGGGTTTTGGGCATCAACAGTTTAGGACTGACCTGGCCTTTCGATCCACTCACCTTCTCCACTTCCAATCTCAAGGCCCCCACCCTCGACGGCTCCTGCATACCCGTACCCGCACCCACACCCATTCCCATCTTGAGCTCGGGCTTCCAAAGCCCATTAAGCAAGGCTTGGTCTCGCGAAGCTTCACTTCTAAGCCAAATTTACCATCAGGTGTTACAGAGGACGAAGATGCAGCGACATCAATATGCGTGAGGGCACCGGTACAAGGGAGCTCAGGTGTAGTGGTGAACCTGGAACGACTCCCACTGGACTTTGGCGTGCAGGGAGGGGCCGGGAATGGCTCAGAACTCAGAACGTGTGTGAGTGGAGGAGGCTGCTGGGGAGGAGGCATAAGCATCCGGGTGCTCTGAGTCTCGGAGGTGTGGGCGGCCTGTTGGTGTTCGGAGAGGCAGGGTGCCACCCTGCCAACGGCGGCAGCGGCGGCGGAAAGACACCCTCTGTCGGCCTGGAGAGATATCGGAAGCGGGGTGAGTGTGCACGAGGAGGTGCCGGTGCAGGAGATGGGGGTTGGGGGGAGATGGAGATGGAGGTGTAGATGCAGGTAAAGATGCAGGCGATGATCGGATATCGAACCGTGTAGCTCTCACCTACCATACAAAAGCAAACCTCGGTGTACGGGACTGGTAGTGAGTCTAGGATAACACTCGCGGTTCGAGTGGCTGGTTTAGGAGCCTGCTGTATAGACCGATGACCGTTCCCTCTATGAGAGACAACTTCAAAAGCCTCGATAGTGAGCTGACTTTGAAGTTTGTCATTACAATGTGATCGTGAGGAACGGTCCGGTTGATCTGACCTTCCTAGAAGAATAACATCCTACTAGCCTAGGATGCTATCCGACCACCGTTTAGTCACTAAGTGGGAACTTGTAAGTGGGGACATTGTGCCCTTGTACTGCCCTTGTCCTTTCATACGACGATGGCTATGAGTCTACCTAGGTCTACCTGCTGTACCTGTTGGCATGCGAACGTCCCCAACTTATGCAAAGCGTCAATGGCAGTGCAGGGGCCGCTTATAAGCCCCAACTTGAATATCTACTACTTACCTCGCTACTGACTTCTAGTTGTTCTGTTCCCCTGACAATATGTCTTCGAGCACGTCAATCTCATTGTCGCAGATGACCCAACCTCAGAGGAGATCTACACTGAACCCGAACCAAGAGTCAGCACCTCACCATTTCAATGCGTGGTATCAACTCATTATGACAGGACAGTGCCCAGACAGACGCTCACATCCCGCCCAACAACGCGCCAGAACGAGTCACCCCCGCCAGCCAGCCCGTCCCCGCCAGCCAGCTCGCCCCCGCCGAACCACACGCCGCCGATCGTCGCGGAAGTCGCTCATCCCAGGCACCACGCTTGAAAGTGACCCCGTGGAGGGCCATCAATAGCTGCGTCCTACTAGGCTTGGGTATACCCAAAGCCATTCTTGCCTATGAAGGTAACCCCGCAGTCAACAATATTGACATGGCGCTTGGCCTGATCTGGGCTTTCATGTGGGTGCTTTACATCTTGAGCCTGCATTGTCTCTGACCCAAATGATTTATCGCTTGTCAGCTCATATTGGTGCGGTCTTATCGAAACCGATTGCCCAACGGTTTTGCCGTGGTTATTTCAATATGATCTCTCTCCCGTTCTTCCTGTACCAGCTGCACTGGGAACCTATATGGCTGTGCTAGCAGCCCTTATGGATGGTGAGCCAAGAACTTTATTACAATAGAGGGGGGGCTGACGATATGTCGGGTACTAATAGCCAGTGATAAGTGTAACTGTAATTTTCCTACGCTTGCCACACTAATTAACAAGGCCACCAGACCTCTATCCCTTGGAGAGCCTCAAGAAAATAGGATATCCAGCCTTTTTTGCGATCACCACTGTGACCAGTAGTCTCATTATAATCGTAACGATAATAGGTGTTGCCCTTGCTTTACATGTAGCAAAACGAATAGGCTCGGCCCTCCTCAAAATCTTATCCGAAGATGATTGGAACTGGAGCACTATTGTGAACGAGATGCCATGGTGGCTGCTGTTTGGGATTCTTTTGATTTGGTGTGTTGTCTTGTTTCCGACATTTCATGATTCAAATTCCTGATGATTAACTCCTGCGACAAGGCTCTTGATCTGCACTTTCAGCGGTTATGCAGCACGCCTTGCTATGCCTTACTCATCTAGTTTCGCTGTATCCATGGTTAGTGTAGTGATTGCTCTTCTTACTACCAACGCACTTGTGGGACTTTCGAGAATGGTCCTTCGATTATGGCGCACCCGGTAGGGAATTCAGTATCCTTCGAGTCGCTATCTTCGCGCTATCTTTCCTTACTACCTTGTTTCCGCCCATTCTCTACTTAGATTGTGCTCTACTACAATCATGATTTCCACGTCGCTTCAATACTGGTGCCTCCTATCAATCATACCAATGCAGTATTATAAAATGTTAGCCTTTCCATCTGCATTTTCCCGAGCCTGTGTATGAAGACGGTGAGGGGATTCAACATCCACTGTATTTCAATGGAAACAAGGTGACAGAAGACACGGGTCAAATGTAATAGATTCTTTGATCCTCGTTTGGTATGAACAGGCCAACGGGGGTTCGGAATGAGATGCCGGTGCAGGAGATGGGGGTTGGGGGGAGATGGAGATGGAGGCCTAGATGCAGGTAAAGATGCAGGCGATGATCGGATATCGAACCGTCATCTACAAAAACATCGGTCTCATAATTGACTAGGTACTGCTCACGTGGCGGTTATGGACCTTTTGTGGTGCTGGTCATCTGGCATGAGCCGAGTTTGCTACAAAATGGCCGGTA